>JAWZYT010003622.1:0-97500 GCA_034508575.1 Petrolisthes manimaculis | reverse complement strand
AGTGAGGGAGAGAAGGGAATAGAAGGGAGGAAAGATTGGTAAGACTTTTATTATTCTCTGTGCATCTTTTTTCCTTCCCTCTCTGCCATTATCTGTCTATCTGTTTGTCTGTCTGTTTGTTTTTCTGTGTCTCAAATATATAACCTTAAAAAATAAATTAGTAGTTATAATTATTCATTTAAGTAGCCTGTATGAGAGAGAGAGAGAGAGAGAGAGAGAGAGAGAGAGAGAGAGAGAGAGAGAGAGAGGCACTTTGGAATATAAAGGGCCTGTAAATCAATGTGGGAGATATGGGGGGGGGGAGCCATAGTGTGATAAAAAAATATAGATTGATATGAATTGAAAAGTTTGCCGAAAGAAGAATGGAAGAGAAAGATTGATCGACATATATGGTGCAAATAAATAAAAAAATCTCAGAGGTTCCCAAACAGCAGATACCCGTGGCTATTTTTTGTTTTTTCTATACAATTTAATGTGTATACTGTTACCCGAAGCCTTCATTCACACAGCTTTATTATTATGACGTTTATTCCTTTATAGTAGGTTAATTTATTTCTTCAAGGTCCCACTGATTGAGATAGCTGGGTGGCATAACTTTAAGGAGAGTAATTCACTTTTGTTTTTCATTGGAGCGTCTTGATTCCTCCAAAGTATGCCAGGAAACAGGACCAGATGAACAAATATAATGGTGTTCTGGTGCTGGGAATAGTTTGGAGGAATCAGTTGCTCCAGATTTACCAACACTGCACTTCCCCCTTAATTAAAGACAACAAAGATTTAATATAATAACATAAACTTGAATTATCGTATCACCAAATAATTGTTAGACTTACGTAGTGACAGAAACCAACAGGTGATATAAGTAAAATTAAGACAACCATTCCGAGTATACTGTATAATTGTTTTTGTATATATTGTATATTTTTCGTATGTGACTGTGTGTTCTTATAGTGTGATGCATGTTTCAGGTGAGCGTGGAAGCAGCAGCGGGAGGAGGTAACATCAGCAGGAGCCACACACACACGTAAACCACCACTCCATCATCCACCACCTCCACCACCACCTCCACCTCCACCTCGTCAATACCACCCCACTCCTTCCACCACCAAAGGAGCGACTATTTTGATGCCACTACGAATTGTCCATTTATTAGGAGGAATTTAGAGATTTTGTGGATCTACTAAAATTATACGAATTGCGAGAACATAATATTTTCGATACGACTACGAATGAACCTATCTTAAGAACAATATACTTGAACATTTGTTAAGCTGTTAAATTATAATATATACTGCACGAATTACGAAACTATTTGACACTACTGTGACTACGAGAATTTGATGAATTGAAGTTACAATATTGACAGTTATTACTGTATGAACATTTACAGTAAATATCAGAACTAGTTATATTTGTTATTGAACTAATTGAACTTACAAATACACACACATATATATAAACCATAAACAAATAAACCTGAAGTGATAAACTATATTCGTGCTACATCGATGACATTTTGCCTACCATACCTGTGTTAAATAATTTGATAAACTGTGAGAAAACTGAAGAAAACAATTACTTCGAGTGCGTAAGTGAGGATCAGAGGCAGAAGGAACAGGGGTTGAAAGCCAGGGTGTCAAGGTATGTATTATCATGTATTTTTAAGGGGGAAGTACGGTGTTGGTAAATCCGGAGCAACTGATTCCTCCAAACTATTCCAAGCAACAGAACACCATTATTTGTGTTCATATTGGTCCTGTTTCATGGCATACTTTGGAGGAATCGTGGCACTTCAATGTAACAAAAGTGAATTACCCCCTTAAGCCTATATTTTTGTCATATGTATCGGTACTTAATAATTATTTTACTGTACTGTGGTGTTGAAGGTAGTGGAGACATTCAGCCATTCTTCCCACACCCACAATTTGGCTATTCAATTCAGTTACACATCATCAATACTCCATTTTCCTTCTTTTCATTGGGTATCTACTTTCTTATTTAACAATATTGTTGTACCTTTATATTGTATTACAAATGGTGGATTTTGTGTGTTGTCAGCCCCTATTTCCAGATAGTGTTTATAGAAAGGCGTCTAATAACTTAATATAAAGGATTAACATAACATCTTTATCTAAATTTAGTACCTAATGAATCTTTTTCTTTTTATACCATCACCAGTTCTGACAGAAACTGGTTCACTCAGTTGGGGTTACAGTCCATTGCTAGATAGTGATGTGTTCAAAATATTTCTCTCCTTGATCCTGTGTGTAGCATATCATTGGCTCTGACATTTGAATTTGCATTATTTTAATTATTTATAACTTACTTACCGTAGGTGTCAAAATAGATTTTTTTTTTATTGTACCAACAAATAGGCTGTTTCTTGTGTTGTCATATTTTTGGTTTATCTATTGATGTTGTGTTCAGCTCATAAATTGGAGACCCTTCAAAACTATAGAGATAAATGGTATTGCACATAAAATACTGGTAGATAGACTATACTGTCTACTGTATATCAAGATGTATAATACTGTATATTGTCCAGGTGCGCTACCGTGCAAGTGTGAGCAGTGGCGGGCGGGCGGTACCTATATGCCAGTACCCCCAGCAGACCACCACTCCACTCCTCAGGCGGGACCGGGTTTCTATGTCCTTCCCCAACACCGGCGCCGGCACCTCCTACGGTCCCTCCGCCGGCGCCTGGACACCTGACCAAGACTCGGTGGTGTCTGGGTACACAGACGGTGGCAGTGTTTACGCCTCACTCCAGCGACACCATTACCACCAGCCACAGTTCTACCCACAACCACACCACAAACACTCACTTGTCTCACTCAGGAACGTCAATGCGCGACCACTACACAAGAGAGGACGGTTAGTATAGCAAAAGTGTATAAATGCTACATTATCCACTACAGTATTGTACTGTATAGTATTAGCATAACTAATTATAAATGTATAATATCTACTGTTAAGTTCTAATTTGTATATAGTTTGTAGTGTACCCTTTGATTATAGTGTTATTTATATATGGTAACATAGTTCAGTACCGGTACTAAATATTGTGTATTATATATTTCACATCAGAACCAGTGTATAACTTGTGTGTGGTTATGTTTTAGGCGGGTCAGTGAGATGACGGCGGGTGCAGGTGGTGACGGTGGGATGGGGGGGGAGGTGATCGAGGTACAGATCCTCCCCCAAGATGATAATTGGGGGGACAACACCACTGCTATCACTGGCAACACATCAGTCCGCTCTGAGTCGTTTCAGGTAAGTTCTATATCTTTATACAGTACTTTAGATAGGAGTTACTTGAGTATCATATACAATTGCTAGTTCTGGTATACAGCCTGTACTGTATACAGTATAATTTTTATTTCTTTGTTTCTTCAGTCCACCATATTGACTGTATTTGAAAGAATATCACCAATAAAGTTTTGGTGCCATTACCCAACATCTATTTACTCTAATTCCTTGGCCACCCATCAGGATGTGACAATTATAGGACGTGACCAGGAGAGAGGCGTGACCTTCACTTGTCAGCGCTATGCTGGCTCTGCTCTCTGTGCTCTTGTTGCTCTCTTTGCCTTCCTCAGGTATGGTATACCTTTATATAGTACGATACTTTGTTTGTGTATATAGTTCTCAAAAAAAAAAAAAAGAGACCAAGGAGTTTTTTTGTAAAGTTTGAGTATCGGTTCACCATAACCTTTGTAATTGAGGTGACAATAAATGAATGACAATAATTCTGCCATCCTTTATTATGATGATTTCTCTTACAGCCCTGTGGCAATGGTGCTTCTACCTCGACTAGATGTGGTACAGTTGAAGCCAGACCACCTACACTGTGACTCGGAGTGTGATGGTCTTCTCATTTCATTCTCGTTCAAGCTGCTCATACTACTACTTGGATCATGGGCACTTTTCTTTAGGTGAGGAATGAATGTACTGTATGGTGGTGGTCATTATCATCAGTATCCCATTTCTCTCTTTGTAAGGAGTGGGGATATTCCAGAGTCAGGGATGGAAATTGGTAATAGTGAGGGGGCTGAGGTTTGTAAGAGAAAGTAGCAAAAGTAATGAAGCATATATAATTGTAAATTATTATTATTATTTTTGTTTTCACATATATTAGTACAGTATTGTATAGTATAATAGGTCCATTCTGTCTGAACTTGTTAAAAATAATATATACTGTATCCCTTATATTCTTTATTATAGTTGTTTTATTAATTTGTTGTATACCCTTATGATTACAGACAGCCCAAGGCCACCATGCCACGCATATTCATTTTCCGAGCACTGGTGACGATGCTGATATTTGTCTTCACCTTTTCCTACTGGTTGTTCTATGTTGTGCGTATCCTGGAGACCAGAGACCAGGTGAGTGCTTTGTACACAAATTATAGAGTATATGATAAAACAGCATGCAACACTCACAGGAACATTTTAATGTCACCAGCAGTTGATATATGAAAATGTTGTACAGAGATGAGAAACACCACTAATTACTAATAAAGTGTATTATTGTTATTTTACCTTTACAGATACATAATTCCATCAGTCCTTTTATGTTTTTATTTATATAGAAAGAAATTATGGATAACTGTACCTTTTCCTGCTTTTCTTTCCCTCTGGAACTCACCTGTGATGTCTCTCTCCAACTCTCCATCCCTCTCTCTTCTCCACTAGACAAATGTAAGACTGTATTCTCTCTTACCTGTTATTCACTTGGAAAAACTTGTCTGAGCATACATCAATTTTTCATTACAAGGATTATCTAACACCTCTGCATATTGTTCAGCAATTAACACAACTATGACCATGTTTAAATTATTTTCTAATCCAAGAAAAATAATTGAACATTTTTGTATTACAGTTTTGTATGTATAAAGTACATAGTTTTCCAATAGGTATCCTATCTTATGAATGTTTCATTTTTTACTACTTTATACTATCAATTATTTTCTTGTACAGGTACGATACCGTTCAATTGTGTCATTTGCGGTAAGTCTAGTGGATGCCTTACTCTTCATTCACTATCTGGCTGTCATCCTGCTTGAGTTGAGACATCTCACACCACAGTACACAGTCAAAGTCCTCAGGTCACCAGATGGGGAGAGCAGGTGAGAGACAGAGATTTTCTTGCCATAGGTTATTTTTTTTTTTTTTTTTTTTTTTTTTTTTTTTTTTTTTTTTTTTTTTAACTTTGAGATGTACCCTTACAGGCATTGGTAGATAATGTACTAGTGATAATGGAAGAAGTTTTAGCATTGATATAGATATGGATGGTAAAGGTTGTATTGCAAAAGGCATGAAAGTTGTAAAAACAAAAAGTTAACCACTACTATGTTGTCCATAGATGGTACAACATGGGTCAATTGAGTGTGCAGCGAGCAGCAGCGTCGGTATTGGAGAAGTATTACCAAGACTTCACTATATACAATCCTTACCTAGACAGACCACCCTCTAAGAAGAAACAGGCCCCTAATGGATCTTCCTTCAAGTACTATGATGTGGACGGCAATGAGGAAAATGTTGAGGTTAGTTTCCTGTGAAATATATGTTCATGTTACTTTCTTATATTTCCAGAAGGGTCTGGATATGAGAATAACCTCAATAAAAGTTAACTTAATCATAGGTTAACATTATTAAACTTGTCAAACGGACTTTGAACACCCAAAGAACTTCCACATGCTGTTTTGTAAGTTAATATTATACCATATCATATAAATGCTGTACCTTTCTCTGACCTCCAGGGCCATACAAGAGCAGTACTGACAGCCAGTGCCCGTCGGAGAGACTCGGCACACAATGAGCGTTTCTATGAGGAACATGAGTACGATAGGCGAGTCAAGAAGAGGCGAGCCAGACTTATCACTGCTGCTGAGGAGGCTTTCACTCATATCAAGCGCATGCATGATGAACAAGGTATTTTATATCAATGTTGGTGATTAGTATGTGGATACAACCCAAATAAATGTTTTTATAATTCAGTACCTGACAATGGTAGGTTTAGAGCTCACAAAGGTTAAGCATCCCTACAGAGGTTTTAAACCATAATGAAAATTCTGTACATTTCTGACTTAGTACTTCCCATGACAGGTCCAAGTGCCCCAATGGATCCCCAGGAGGCAGCCCAGTCCATCTTTCCATCATTGGCAAGAGCACTGCAGAAGTATTTGCGTGTGACCCGACAACAGCCTCGCCACACCATGGAGTCAATCCTCTCACACCTGGCACTCTGTCTGTCACATGATATGAGTCCACGTGCCTTCCTTGAGAAGTATCTAGTTGCTGCTCCTCTCTTGCAGGTTGGTTTGGTTGAGAAGTTTATGTATGGTTTTTCTAATCGGTCCATTCATCATCTTTGTTGTCATAATAATAATAATAATATCTATAATAGGCACTTTGCCTGAATATGTATAATGCAAGATGCCTGTGCACACATCCATTACATTTTCCATTGCATTCTTTACATTTTTAGAATATCTGTATTGTCATACCTTCACCAATGGTAGCAAGAGATAACCTATTATTTAATTGTAGATATTGATTCAGGTCCTTTGAATTGTATTTTACTTCCTTTACAGAATGATAAGGAGCACCGTGGAGTTCAGTCCTGGGGTTTAGTTTGTGAACAGTTGTTATCACGTCCCATCACCAATGGAACGGTCTTCCAGCTGCGCCAGGCTGATGTGTCTCTCCTTTGCTGTGTTACTCGCCTTCCTCACTTTTCCATCACTGAGGAGATCATCCACCCAAAGAGCAATAAATTCGTATTACGGTTGAATTCAGAAACTAGTGTGTAATTATGATTACTTCTAAAAGAATATAGACAAATACTGATGGTGCAGTGTCTTAGCTCTATGCCTTGCACATGTAACAATTACCGAGATCATTCACTCCAAAAGCTAAAAAGGAGTACTGAAAACAGGGAGAACTGGAAACACTTCTGTCATGGCCACTCCATTGGGGGAGTTCCTGGAAGGAGTGTATGTATCAGAGCTATAGATAGATAGATGGATCATTAAGAACTCAAATTTGTGCATTATTTCTCCTGGAAGCCTTGTCCATCAGTGGGTGGTGTATGATTATATACTCTTATCTTGATTATCTCATATACATTGTCTCTCAAAACATGCATGTTAGTGGATGATCTATAAATACTCAACAATTAGCATATAAAAAACTTTGACTCATAGTACACTGTATATGTTAAGTCTCCCAAGAACTATATGAAATTGGCAGTGACATTGTGAATATGTACATGTGTTAAATGTGTGTATGTAATGGTGGACACCTAATCCCGCTCTGTGTCCCAGCAGACCTTCCTCCCGCCCCGTATTACTGTGTTAATGGAAAATATCTCACAGATGAACTGTTAAGTGTGTCACAAATGAAGTTAGGGCCAGTGCACCAGTGAACAGTTTGTGTACTGTACTTTTGGTTATTACCACAGACAGAGTTGGGACTTGAGTTCAGGACCGTTTGAACACATTAACATTCATCAGAGTATTGTATTGACTCAGTGTAAAAGTGTTTGAATCCCAGCTCTGACCTCTTACAATTGTATTTATACAAAAGAAAATTGAAGAGTTTGCTCTTCAGACAGAACATTAAAATTGCCATTGATATGAATGGCATAGAAATGTTACCTTACACAGATTGTAACATGGGTGCAACTTGTACAGTATAGTAAGTTAATGATGTTAAAGGCTATATAAGTGTCATGGAAAAAAATAACCTTTTGCAGCATGTATGTATTGTCCTCTAATATTGTATAACCAATGCCAAAGTTTGTTTCATTCTTCATTGCATATGTGAATAAATAAAGGTCCAACAAGTACAGTTATGAAGCATTATAAGTGTTCAGAGTACAGTACTACTAATTACAGTTCTCATTAAACATCATGGTGACAATATAATACTACAAAATAGAGAAAGATATCTCCTTACAAGTGTTGTAAATACTGTACTTTTCCTCTTACCTGATTATGTTATGAGCTCAAATTATAGTTAGTGTTTTCTTCTTGAGAGCGAGATGATTGTATCACTTTCTAGTCTGTATTTTTTGTGTACAGTGTTCTGTTACTGTATTATTTGTTGACCCAAGTAGACTCTGTCATTAATGATGTGTTTTCACACTGAAATTATTTATATCAGAATGGAAATTACAATCACAACTAGAAAGTTAGTGTCTGTAACTGCCTGTGTTACTTCATGGTCAGTGATATACAGTAGCAGCTCAGTTGAAATTGTCATAACATATTTTCTTGAAGATAATTTCATTGACATAAAATGCCATTTCATCTCATTAAACTGACTGGCAAATGGTCAATTTTTTTTTCTTTATAAAGTACCGAGTGTTGTGTAGGCCTTTGTGTCGGGTGTTGTGATGCCTTAAATCCAGATTATAAAACTGGAAATGAAAATGAAAGGTTGTGTGCTGGAAAGTGTAGGTTGTCAACTATATCATATTCAATTTTACATCAGTGATTCCCATTCACGGGGTTGATAAGTGTTTTGCTTTCAGGGTCTAATGGTGGAAGATTTCACTCATCAATTTGATTACCACACAAAATGTTTTACAGCCAGGTGCCCTTCTTAACATTAACCCATTTTAGTTACCTCGATGACACGCAGGAGATATGTTAGGACTGTTCATGTAATGGAAATAATTGCCTGGGGTTACTGTGCAAGTTACCTCATTTCAACATAAAATTATCTTTGTCATCATCACATTTGTTTTTCTGAGAAAGACACATGAAAGGTGTGTCAAGGTAAAGGCCCAAAACGGTGTGTGTGCTGTACAGTACAGTATTGTACTTTTGTTTGTGTGTGTCTGTGTATGCCAGGCAGCCAAAACTGAAGCTTCTTGATTGTAAATATCCTGTAAATACATACTGAGGTTGTTAATTTTTCCTTAGCTCAATTGTAAGTAGGTTCCTATTTATTTTTCTGTGAATATGTTAGTAGCAGTGCTGGGCACCTCTGCAAACCACAAATTCCATAATATGGAAGAGTGATTACCTTGACAGCTTTGCACTGCAACAAATGTTATGCAGACTTATGGTTTTGCATTTGCAGAGGCACTTCTGCAAACACAATTAATATCCAATTCAGTGCTACAGAAAATTTCCAGACTTGATAACCAGTATAGTTAATGAAGATATAATTGTAATAGATGTTCTTAGCCCTTGAATAAGAAAAATATCATCCTTAAGTTCATAAAATTCTGTTATGGTAACCAGTAATTGACTCGGGTAATAATGAAACTGATCCGTGGTACAAAAACAATTACAAGTACTGTACTTGTGTTTGGAAGGTAATAATTGAGTTGGCAGACTTGCGTTTATAGAAGTGAGCTTTTGTTTGCAGTGGCCAGCACTGGTTAGCAGGATGTCAGGAGTTTGTATAAAGTCAAGAACTTGAAGTGTCACAAATACTACTGGTATCATTTGTAAATATCATTATGTTACTGGTAAAATTTGTAAATGTCACACATGCTACTGGTATACTTTTGTTTAAGGTATGTTCCAAATGATGTACTATATAGTCGGCTACACATGACTGTTTCCCTCGCCAATATTTTACAGTGCTGAATTTTATAGATTTTTAAATGACAGAGCCACAATAATCTGTGATGTCATTTAATTCGTCTATAAATCTCGGGTGTACTCCTAGGGTCTAAAGTAGTTGCACACCTTCACAAGAAAATGCTTCATAAAAATCTTATTGTTAATGTTAAGCATTTCTTTGGAAGAGTGTTCATGGAAATGAGGTTCAATCTGTATCTAGTTGCTTTATTGGAGTTGTAAATTTCTTCATTTTGGTCACAGTAATTACACAAGGGGTAACCCTAATGGAATTTGAAACTCCAGTCTGCTCTCCCTCATTATTATCTGTCTTCATGTGCTGTATTATCAACTTCTGTACAGTACTTGATACTCCAAATTATTAAGTAGAATGTATCAAAGTACAGTATCTCTCCTCTGGAAATAACAACATACTGTACTGTAGTAGAAAGGGGCCCAAAGTTCTTCCCAGGAGAAGACAATAATTGTTACTCTATCTTCTCCAACCATAACTCCTATATACTGTATGATAATAATTGTGACAACATTCCTTACAAGCCAGAGGTTAATGTCATGAAATAAATCCATTTGGTTATTTATTTTCGTACATCTGTACAGTACAAAACTACATAACTCACCAAGCCCCCATGAGATGTACTTTAGGCCCCCCAGGATGTATGGAATATGTGTTGTAACTGATGGGTATAGTACTGTACTCTGAAAAGTATAGGAAGGTATAATTTGAAACATAAATATTTTCCCATATGATATGAGATAATCCTGAAATAGTGGAGCCATTTGGCAAACATGTGACGTGACATGCTATAGATTATTCCCCCATATTTACAATTATTGTCTGGTGGCTCTGCAGAAATATTTAATAATTATACGTACAGTATTGGATATGTTCTAACTGAGGTTGTGTATGAAAAAATATCTCGGAGCTTCATTCAGAAATTTTAAGTCTTATTTTTTGTCTTTACTTTCAAACATAAAAATACATTGAAGTATCCATAGATTAATATATTAACCTCAAGAAATATTATATGAGGTGGTGAAAAGATATAGGCCCATAGTTTAGGGATGATGAAGTTGCTTGATAAAACAGGGAAAATATTTTTGCTTTTAATTATACTGTACTCCAAATTGTGTTAGGTTTCTTACAGGTATAATTTATGTAATGTGAGTCAATATTCTGTGGTCTTCTTAGGCATATCATCACTTGTAAAATAGACTAGTGAATGCTGTTTACAAACTGGGAATAAAATGTAGTTCCCAACTCCCATTGATTTTGCAACACTCCCTATCCTGTAGTTATAAACAAAAGTTATATACTTCTGTACTGGCCAGTATGATACTTTCAATAAACTATGGTAATGTTGAGGTTTTGGAGGATCTACTATAATAAGTACTGTAATGATGTACATTGTACAGTATATGACAACTTGAAAAGGCGAGAAAAACTGAAATTTGTGAATGGTGTACTGTACGTAAATCACTTGACCAAAGAGCATTAATTGTGTCATGGAGTTGAGATACTGTAGTGCCATCATAGTGGTTACTGGCCTCTAAATAACTGCTGAATGGGAGAAACTGGCATTTTTCTTTCTAACCGGGCGCACGGAAAATAATGAAAGCATGACCCTATCTTCAAGTTATAAGTCCAGCAGAGGGCCGCTCATGGGCAGCATAATATACGGGGGTTGTATGGGAGATTTAAGGATCCTGGGGAGGATTAGGATAAGGGTGGATTGGGTCAGGGACTCAGGATTAGGACTGGGGAAGTAATGATTGGTGATCCTATTTTAACTACGTGAGATGGGAGATTATTCCACTCTTGGATGCTGCGGGGAATGAATGACAGTGCCTAATAAATACCCCGACGCCTTTTTCCACTTACAAAACCTCAACAACAAAATAACGCCAATACTCAACTATTTTTTTATTAGATAACATTATTACTACAACTACTGTTACAATATTACTACTAATACTGCTGCTAATAACGAGTAAGAAACATTATAGTGATGCCTTACACGGGGCTGATGTCGAAGGTGGCGAAATTTCGTCAAACACCTGGCAACAGTGCTCTCTTTTTAAAGGTAATTACCCCAGATTAGCGTAATTTGGGGCCATTTAAAGTAAAGTTTTGACAATCTAGGATATTTATTTATCGATTCTTTCGTTATTTCATGGGTCATCGTAAAAGAAAAATGTGTTGCTGTAAAACTCTATTATAATTTCTTAAAAATATCGTGTGTCAAGGATTAAAAATATGTTGAAATGGTCACTTATAGTTCAGTATCTAAGGAAATTTGGCTACATCTAAAGTATTTTCAACCCACATTTTAAGGACTAAGGTAATACCAGAAAATAATAGTCCATGAGAACCCTGCCTACCCTGCTGCTGGTCCCTGAGTCAGTGACGAGTGTTGACAGTTTGACACTTGACACTTGACAGTCGACTCTCCTGCTATATTTATAACTTGTGATTGTGTTTTGAGGTGAGTTGTTCATAATATACAGTCTAATATTTATAGAACACACATTTTGATTCTTGGTCCAGCTCTGGTATACTGTAACTCAATTTACTGTAAACACGTGTAACCTCTATATTATACTGTATATAGATTTTTTTTTTCTTCAGTTGATCTTAAATTGTAAATATTGTGGTATTTTTACAGTAAACCTGGGTTCAGTAAAACGTATATATTAGTATGTTTTACCACTAATTAGGACCATTCTAAGACTATTTTCTTCAATGGTGTTTCTCTCGGAAATGCCCCGTTTTCGAGATATGCCCAGTTTTCATGCCCCATACAAACTTGGGGGAGAGCCTGGGAATACGGGGTTTTGGGTGGGAGAAAACACGCTGTACACTATGGCGTTGCCTTTACAATACACTTCCTAACTTTGTTTCTCTTAGAAATGACTCGTTTTCGAGGTATGCCCCCGTTTTCATACCCCATACAAACTTGGGGGAGAGCCTGGGAATACGGGGTTTTGGGTGGGGGAAAACACTATCAGTGTTGCAAATGTTGTAATATTCACGCCACTTGTGGCTGTATTGGCTATATTTTGTTTTGGGAATACTGTGTTTGAGCGTCCTGTATCCATCTACGTTCCTGGTTATTTACCCGGTAACTACTTCTATTTGATATACCGGTTTTATGCCCAAGTTAGGCCCGGTAGTTAGCCCAGGTTAGGTCCCGGTAGTCTGTCGTGGTCTAGGTTAGGTTAGGTCAGGTCAGGTTAGGTAATACTAATTCCCAAAATAAGCATTTGATTTGAATATCTAGCCCAACCCAAGCCAACACGTGTTGTAACGCTGCTGTTTGGGCTATAATTGTATTTTATTGTATCGGTCTCGAAACTTTGTTATTTCGCTTTTATATCCGGTTTCAAGTGTTTATTTAAGACAATTACATATTATAAAGTCAATTTATTACATATTATAAAGTCATATTATAAAGTCAAAAGTGTTTTCCCCCACTCAAAACCCTGTATTTCCAGGCTCTCCCCCCAAGTTTGTATGGGGTATGAAAACGGGGCATATCTCGAAAACGGGGCATTTCCGAGAGAAACGCCATTGAAGAAAATAGTCTTAGAATGGTCCTAATTAGTGGTAAAACATACTAATATATACGTTTTACTGAACCCAGGTTTACTGTAAATTTACCAATATTGTATTTCAGGATGGAGGTTGAGGTGCCATGGATTGCTTTAGGGTGAAGGTGTTGAAGAGTAGGTGAGTTTTCGGTAATTATATGGTAATAGTCTAGTGTTGGACCATAATATGGTTTGGACTGAAGGTTTTCAGATTGCAATGTTTTATAGTGTTTTTTGAACGCATTTATTGTTCAAGACCGTCACATTTTAATACTTACTTAAGCATATATAATGTTTTGGGAGATAGGACCCCCCCCCCCGCCCCCCAAACCCTACAACCCCCCATATTGGGTCCTATATCCCAAAACATTAAAATGTGACGGTCTTGAACAATAAATGTGTTCAAAAAACACTATAAAACATTGCAATCTGAAAACCTTCAGTCCAAACCATATTATGGTCCAACACTAGACTATTATGGTACCAATTATACATTATATATATTGCCCTTTTTGGAAGATCTGCATAAAAATTCCACGCGGCAAATATTTACAATTTATGTATATTTCGGCGGGGAATAATGTTGGTGTGTAATGAATATAATTGGCGGATGCACATATTACTTTCGCCAAATAGCCTTTCAGTCGAGCTTAGCAGCCTGGTAAGAGTTAAAACCTTTTTTAATATATTTTATTAACAAATAGCAATAATAATTATGTACAACAATTATAATAGCCAGTCCAGATTAGTTTAGGTCAGGTGAGGTGAGGTCTGACTAATTTCTACAATATTTTTTGCCCTGCTTAGGTCCCAGTAGTCTGCCCCGTTAGGTCCCAGTAGTCTGCCCCGTTAGGTCCCAGTAGTCTGCCCCGTTAGGTCCCAGTAGTCTGCCCCGTTAGGTCCCAGTAGTCTGCCCCAGTTAGGTCTCAGTAGTCTGCCCCAGTTAGGTTCCAGTAGTGTGTCCTAGTCCAGATTAGGTTAGGTCAGGTGAGGTCTGACTAATTTCTACTATATATTTTGCCCTGCTTAGGTCCCGGTGGTCTGCCCCGGTTAGGCCCCGGTAAGTTAGGTTTGGTTAATTATCGAAACTTGGCTCGGATTTCCAAAATCTTTACATTTTTCCCTCATGGAATAGGCAAAACCCGAGCCAACTTTTGCCGAAACTTGGCTCAGATTTTCAATTTGTCGACATTTATACAGGTCAGCAAAGCAGTATCAAGGTGAAATAGGCTCATTTACGTGTTTTCCCCCACCCAACACCCCCGATTCCCAGTGCTCTCCCCCAAGATTGAAGGGGTTAGGGAATATGTATAAACCAAGTGGTTTCCGGTCAATATTATGGTCACTAATGATTAGAACAAGTAAAAATAGGCAGGTCACTACAGTACTTTGTTTCTGTTGCAGGTTGTGTAATGAAGATATTATGAAGACATCACATTGGAACCTCATCACTGGCTGGCATCCCAACTACAGCAGTTGTTACTACTGTACAGTGTCCTGTAGATGGTGAGATGATACTTATGATATGAGGACATCAGACATAACAACACTTTCATACCAAAGTATTGATTTTGTCATAGTAGTGTTGCATCAGTGTTGGATAAATTAAGGGATTGTATAGTTTTGTTTGGTACATTGGAGCACTTTGATTCCTCCAAAATATTCCAGGAAACAAAATTTAATTTGGCATTTTGTTGTTGAAGTTTCTCAAGCTGTCTGGCCAAGCAGCCCCGAGCTCCTGAGGAAGGTCATGGCCTGAACCAGGTTTTTCCACAGTGCCCTTGGAAAGTGTATGTTGTGTTGTTGGCAAGTGTGGTTGTGTGCATTATAATCTTACATAATGTGTTTAATAGAATGGGGTGTTGTATTGCATCCTGGACAGACATCAACAATGGCTCCATCCATCTTCTGATATGTCAGAAGGGCCAGGTGGTGGCCACACCGCAGCCTGGCCAGGTGGACTCTGTCCTCATCGGGAAGGGAGGATTCAGATGGGTGGATGTCAGGAGGTTGTGCATGCAGCTGAGTATTTGGATGGACTGATGAGTGATTTGAGTATGAATGTGTTTCTGGAGACTGGTTTGGGGTGGGCATGGTGTAAGAGATGATAGTACTGTATTTGTGTGTGGTATCATGTACTGGGTGTTGTTTTGATGTTCCTTGGCATGTGTGGGTGTTGTGCCATGTAGTGTAGTGGATGGTGTGGGTTTGTGGAGGCTGCAGCAAGTGTTTGTGTGCTTCTCATGTCAAGGTGGTCCTTGATCTTGAGGACTGGT
Organism: Petrolisthes manimaculis; assembly: GCA_034508575.1. NCBI lineage: Eukaryota > Metazoa > Arthropoda > Malacostraca > Decapoda > Porcellanidae > Petrolisthes > Petrolisthes manimaculis. The sequence goes on along the minus strand of JAWZYT010003622.1, from coordinate 82,034 downwards.
ATCATGGTGTAGGTGTGGTAGCTGTGCAGCCTGTGATTATCTTTAGGGCTTTGTTCTGTATGGTTTGAAGTGTGTTGTGATGAGTCTCATTGAGGTTTGAGGCCCAGGCTGGGCTTGCATAATCCATCACTGATCGGATATATTGGTTGTATATTGTGGTTGTGGTTTCATTGTTGTGTCCAAATGTTACTGATGTTATCAGTGTGGCCTTTTGTTGCTTGGAATAGTTTAGAGGAATCCAGTTACCCTAGATTTACCAACACTACTTGAAGCATAACAGTTTTATCTTGCTACCTTTTCTTAGTTTGTCTGATTTGGAAAGTGTTGTTATTGTATATTGTGGTGTTATTGTCTGGTATTTGTGTTTGGTATATATATATATATATAACAATTGACACCAGTCTTTGTTTACAATCACAAGCTGCGGTATGGAAGAAATGTAACGTACAGGCTTTTTAAATTTATATATCGTAAAATGTTGTAATTTGTTTTCAAGGTCATAATTACAAGTGCTATAATTTTGAATGTAATGAAAATCTTCCTGGAATTCATAAGTACACATTACTGCATTCCTTAAATTTGATGTAATTTGCCATTTATATTCAATGTCTAAGTTATATGTTGACTGAACACAAGACCTGACCAAAGGTTGAATCAGAAGGCAATAAAATAATTCAGTAAAAGTAAACACGTGACTTAATCTCATCTTCAAGCTTTGCATTTTTTGCCTTCTAGTTCAGGCTGTTTTAATCTCCATTATGTAATTTCTCAGTCTCAATTTAAGGGGATAGTAGTGTTGGTAAATCTGGAGCATGATTCCTCCAAACTATTCCATGCAAATGGGCCACCATTATTTTTGTTAATCCGGTCCTGGCATACTCTGGATAAATCAAGAAGCTCAAATGTACCAAAGATATACTACTCCCTTAACAGTATCAGCATTGCAGTATTTCATGGAAATATATAGTATTCTAATTAGAGATGGAAATGCATGAAATTCAAACAATCTTTCCTTGTAGTGGTTAATTTCGCCATTATATTGGAACGCCTTGTTTGGGTTCAGTAGTTAGTTTTCTTTAACGAATACCTAATATTTACATGAAATATATTTTTTTTTTTTTTTTTTTTTTATAATCCTTGTGTGCTTTGAAAGGGATAAACTCTTGATGGTAAATTGGAGGGTAACTGAGTCAACCAAACTGTCACAAGACAGATCCTCAATTAGTAACATTGAGGCAATTTGTTTCCTGGGATAGTTTGGAGGAATTAGTAGCCCTCCAATTTACCAAGAGGTTTCTCCCCAAATCTTTCATAATTTAAAAGTACACAAGGAATTTCTGGACAGCCTGTAAAGAGGTTATGTCAAGAAGTAGTTTGACCACTTTGCAATGCTGATATTATATTGGAGGGATTGAGGTGGAGTCTGATGTCCTCATATCAGCAATTTTATTTGAACCCTACACCCTTTCAGGTATCTATATGTTTAATGTGGGATGATAAAAATATAATAAAGAAAAGTAATGAAATTTTATTTATTTCCTCTACATATATAATTTATCTATATCTATAGCTATTCCCTCACGGAACTTCCTCCAAGGTGCATCCTCTTCTGTCTTCAGTTCTTGTCCTCTATGGCTTCCTTCTTGTGATGCTTGTCGAGGTGGTCTTCATTCTCATCACAGCAGACCTGATGGACATTGATTTAGGGTTAATTTTAAGGCATTTAACCGTTTGGTACAAATTGCATCCAGGGTTTCAATATATACAGGCAGTGTTGCTTTCCACAACCTCAAATACCAACCCCTTCAAGTGGTAGGTTATAGAGCTCCCTACCAACTGGGAGGCACTTTTGGATTGTAGAATGCAACACTGCTTGTAGATATCTAAACCCTGGATGCAATATGTATGAATATAAAAGCTGACATGCCAGACAGAAAGACAGGGTGTCCATAAATTATGTGAACAGATTACCTTTAATGAACATGTAAAGTTCAGATAATTCATGGACACCCTGTGTATACAATAGTATATGCAGGTTCAATACAATACAGAGTGCCAGGAAAAGTAAACAGCTTGTCCAAGCAGCAATAATTATGACTTTTATTGGGGAGAGTTATGTCCATTCCAATAAATATTAGTTTGAGGAGCAGAACTATAGTGAACAAAAGTTTGTTCCCTCAGCCAGTCAGTGACTGAATTTCCCATGGTTCAAAAAACTAAACCAATTATTGCTAACTATCATATGTGGTTTAGTAGTTTGAACCACAGGTGCTTCAGTTATATTGTTGCTGGCAGAGGAAACAGACTCTTGTACACCATAGTACAGTAGGAGCTTTTTTTCAGGGATAATTAGAGGTTACAAAATCCCCTCAACTGCCAAAATAAATACCATAATATAGCATTGTATCTTGGCAGTTCTGAAGAGAGAGTAGTCCTCCAATTCACATCAGAAATGCATCAATTGGACATAACACTTTCCTCAACTAAAAGCAAACTTGTTCACTTAATTACAACTTAACCTGGCCAACCCTGTAATGTACTGCTGACAGCAAAAAAAAAAAAAAAAAAAACTTCATAAGTGCATTATGAACTCAAAATGTTGAGAACTTAAAGATTCTATATTGGACATACTATCAATTCATAATGTTGAAATGTTATTGGGGTAGTCCTGTTTCCTGATATACTCTAAAAGGAATTGAGGTGCTCTAATATACCAAAAGTATACTATTCCCTTAATTAAACTAAACGACATTAGCTGACTATCAAGTTCATAAGTAAATCACATTCTGTTTCTGACAGTTACTTACTGTACACTCACCACAAACAAAGTATCTGGGAATTGCATCAGATATTGAATTACCATTGATTTTTCTTAGCCGTCATATATTTGAGCAATATATAAAGTAGATAGCTTTTGTCATGAGTGCACATTTCTAAACCCAAGCTGCATACATTACATTTTATAAACACAGAAAACAATGTAGCTCCATAAACACTCACAGTAACTAGTGATGCTTGTACTGTTGCTGTAGAATCAGTGTAGAACTGGACTCCGCAACTCTGTAACAATAATACAAGCCAATTAACGTGGGTGGTATAAAAATGAGAAAAATTATGAGCAGGAAAATAACACGTCCATTTTGGATGAGATAATTTTGGGGCTGGGGGCTAAACATATTCTTATCACAATTACTATTTCAGATAAAATTTAAAACTTGTCTTACAATTACTATCTGTTAGTGACAGTACTGTGTCTGAAATGAAATTTTGTAAAACTTACTCTGCTGTACTTCAAGAATGATGGAGAAAGAACTTAAGACAAGGGGTTGAATGAAATAAGAATTGTAGAGAATGAAATACAAAACACCCATAAAGAAACTAAATCATACCTGCAAAGAAAATGACAGTGTATTCAAATGAAGTTCTTGAGTAACACTGGATCAATCTACAGGGCACTGGATTAACTAAATAGTAAGTCTTTAAGTGTCCCTCCCTGCATTCAATTCTTTAACTGTCCATCTTTTCCCTTCTATTTTCTGCATGCTTGCTGTCCCACCTCACATCATCTCCCTCATCCTACAGGGTCTTCCAAGTCTAGCAGTCTTCCATCATCCTCAATTCAATGTGTCCATCCTGAAAATAAAAAAAATAAAGGTTAGCATGCCAGTTTGGATGCACAGTGCACTATAAAGTCTTGTTTATACACTTACTATTTGGGACTTGATTATGTAATACAGTAATCAGTAATGAGGACAGCAGCAGAGGTAGTGGGATAAAAGACACAGAAGAGGGGTAAGAAAGGTAGTGTATGGTGGTCAGGACTCAGAAGTGAAAGATGCAGTAGAGAAGAAAAGGAGAACACTGCAGAGGAATGTGTCAGAGGAGGTGAAAGAGAGAATAATTTATAATGTATGTAAAGACAAGTGATGATGATGGTGAGTGAGAGTAAAAGGAGAGTGGATGAGGAATTTGATAGGAAATTGAATGAGAAGTTTTGAGAAAAGAAATTATTCTGGAAAGAGAAGGAAACTGTTAGCGTGAAAATGAAGAGAGGGGATGGAGTTACTGTGAGTGGAAGAGAGGAAGTGAAAAAAGTGTGGAAGAGGCATTTTGATTATTTGATGAATGAGGGGATGGGAGGGGAGGTGGTGGTGTCATGCCAGGGGATGGAGGCAGGTGTATACGACAGGGTGTACAGTATAGGGAGAATTAGGAATGGAAGAGGTTAGGAAAGGCACCCGGTGTAGATGGGATAACTGCTGAAATGCTTAAGTGTGTGGGGAAGGTAGTGGTGGAGTGGATGTTGCTCATATGCACATTAGCCTGGAGACAGGGAGAGATACCAGAGGATTGGAGTAGGGCTCATCAGTATAGAATAGGTGCAGTGGAAATTAGTTACTGGAGAGGAGCATGTGGACTGGAGAAAGTAATGAGAGATGTGGTATGAGTGAGAAGGCAATTGGTATAGAGTGTGGGGTGGTTGAGAGATTAAAGCATAATACACTGAGGTGGTTTGGACATGTAGAGAGAATGCAAGGTGAGGAGTTTGTAAAGGTGTATGAAAGTGAAGTTGTGAGAGGCAGACCACTGGTTAGGTGGCAGAACAGAGTGGAAGAGTATGTAAAGGAGAGAAACATGAGGGGCAGAGGAGGACCTGGACCAAGTAAGGAGGGAGTGTTGAAACAGGGAGAACTGGAGACCTACAAGGTAAATCAATAATCAAGACTCTCACTCTATCCATTGTTCTTTCTATTCAACTATCTAGGCCTATATATCTTTCTATTTATTTCTGTATATAAGCTTCACACGAACTGAAATTGTCGGGTCTGTCGGCCGTGTCTAATCAACCACCAGGGGTATGATGCCAGATTATCTTGATAAATATGTCATGAATTTATTTAAAGAATTTATTAAAGAATTTACTTATTAAGTGAGCTCTTTATGCTTACTTGAAATATTATCTATGCATATTCCTCTTCCTGTAATCATGATTACATCCCTTTTTTTTATTGTAATAGTTAAAATTGTATGTAATCGTAATCACAATCTAATACATTTTACAAGTAATCACCCCATGTCTGGAATGTTCTTACCTGTTCAGCTTCCTTCCTTGGCAGTGTTGGCACCCTCTGATTTGCTGTTGGTGTTAATACTTGGAGGAATATTTGCCCACCGATTGTTGGTCATTTGTCTAGCATACTGAAACAAAATAAAATTAATTTAAAAATGGGTTCATTATTAAAGGAATAGTACAATTTAGGTATTATACTTTGTGTGCCTTAATTCCTCCAAAATATACCAGTAAACAGGAACAGAACAACAAACAAAATTAATGGAAGTCTACTGCTTGGAATAGGTTGCTCAAAATTTACCAACACTGTACTTCTCCCCTAATAAGGGTTAAAGTCAATGCAATACACACGGTAACACACCCTTAACACCAACACTGGAAACACAACACAATACTCCACCACACAACTTGATAATACTGATGTGTGTGTGTGTGTGTGTGTTCAGACATAGTAATAATGGTATAGGTTGTGTTTACGGTATAACTACATTTATTATGGGATTAATATACTTTTGATACATTACAAAGCCTTGAATCCTCTACTCTAGAGTATACCAAATAATTCACAGCTCCGCCATTCCAAGTCTTAAGAAAACTCCAATGCTACGTAGCCATATTAAAAAAACACCATTATTTACGTACCTTCACCATTTTATCTGGAATTATAGTGTTGAGTGTGTGCTGGTATGACTATTGTTGGTCCTCGTGGTGTTATAGGAGTGTGACAATACGGGACACACTGGGAAAATAAGGATAAATAAAGACTTCGAGGTGCTATGCAGTGACGGTGTGTGAGGTGTCAGTCAGCCGTCAGAGTTCTCAACTTCTCATGAAGTATTTGTGGTATTACCTTAAAAAGTGGGTTGTAAATACCTTAGATGTAGCCAAATTTCCTTAAATCCTGAACACGGTGACCATTTCGACATATTTTTAATTAACCCTTGACACGATTTTTTTATGAAATTATAATAGAGTTTTACAGCAAAGCATTTTTCTTTTACGAAGACCATTGTAATAACGGAAGAATTGATAAAAATTACCTCAGATTGTCAAAACTTTACTTTAAATAGCCCCAAATTACGTAATCTAGGGTAATTACCTTCAAAATGAGAGCACTGACTGGAAGGGAGTCAGTGTTGCCAACCACAAAACTTATTATAGCAAACATATTTATTTCTCTTCTTTCTCCTTCTCTCTCTCTGTGCAAAATAAAGTCACAGTTTTGACAATGATATAATAATAATTATTATACAATATTTAAATTAAATATGAAAATAATAATATTCCCGTCAATAATCTCCTTCAAAAGGAGTTCAATATTAGAGTACGAATGTATATATTATATTTCTTCTATTAATTTCCTTCGTGCTTATGAAATAATGATTGTAATAATAATATCAATGATAATACTGTACTATATGTTATAACATTTCTATTATGCCTTCCTTCTTCCAACACCAAAATCCCGCCAGAGATTGCTTTAAAAATAGCCGAATTGGCCAAGAACCTTCCCAAATATAATGCTGGTATCACACATCTGCGATCCAGCCTCTGCGACTATCTGCGATGCCGAAAATGTGGAAGTCGCCACCCAAACACTGCGATTCCCAACTAGGCAGATTTCGTGATCCATTACATCTGCTCATCCTTCACTAGCTTATTAGTTGCAGTTGTTTGCGAATCATCGCACACGATGCGAGGAAAGATCAAGGAGTGATCGTTTGTGTATCGCAGCTTATTGCACCTTTTGCAGACTTCATGCGAAGTCATCGTGAGGACGTCTTGAGCACCTGCTTGCAGTTCGATTTCCCAACGTTGTCAAAAAATGATCTCAGTTCTGACGCCACAGCTATATATTGAGGGGTGTATCCACCTACCTGTACACTCCTCAGTCTCCTCCTCCAGCAGCAGCAGCAACACCATGAGCCTCCTCTACTACATAGACAAAGACCTCGCCAACAGCGATCCTGAATTAGCAGCTGCTATACTATAGTTTGAGGGAATTCACATCTTAATCCTCTCCTATCTTCACCTGCAGATGAAAAAGAAGGGAAGGAAGGCTCGAAGGACCTCTTCTTCAGGAGCTTAACAGAGGTGTTCTTCTGATCTTTCTTCATGGTGGTGCTGGTGGAGGTTGATTGGTGGCCGCTGGGAGGTAGTTACTCTGTCGCTTCCAAGCGGAGACTGTGCTGAGATACATCGAGCAGGCATCTTATATAGGGGCGATGCGTCGCTGCCACATCTCTTGGTGGGGGAGTCGCTCGACTGCGCAAAGCTTTGATGCAGGCCGTCGTTGCCACATTGTAGCGAGGGGCGACGGAGCTTATCTCACACTGCGTCCACGCTGCAACTAATCGAGCGATTCCAACACCGTAAATCCTCAACACTTCTGTCACAGCTCTCCTATCAACCCTATCATATTGGTTTGCCTTCATTATAATCATTCCACTAAAAAATCCAAACATAGAAATCTGTAGTCTGGCCAGTTGCAAAATATCATTTAAATTGATTTTTAGCCCTGCTTTCTGCTGCTGTATTTACTTGGTCAAATTAATAAGGAGAATCTTGAGTGGAAAGAATATACAATATCAAAATGTAGAGCCTGATTTTAGCAAAAACTAGGCTGGTGGTGCAGAACATATCTCAATAGATAGCAATTTTGAAATAATGAGGGTTCTCCCTTGAGTATTTCTGTATTCCTACCTAAAAGGATGATAATAAAGAGAAACTGGTGGCAATCTGTAATTTTGTCGACCTTACATAAAGAAAATATGTCTGTACAATCACGGCCATAATTTCACTTGCACCTTCTTGGTAGCTAAAAGTGTACAATCTCTCTCTCATGTTTTGACGAAAATCAATACCAAGACAGAGATCCATCATGAGCTGTGTTTACTCACAAACTGGAAATACGAGAAAAGGAATAAATTACTTTCTCCCCCCTACATCTTTTTCTCCTTAACTAGAAAAGAGATAGAAGTAGTAGAACAGATAGAGGAATAGAGTTAAGGAGAGGTAAATCAAAATCTCTCTTGTTAAGTCAATTGAGCAATGAAACTTATCCATTAATGGATATGTCCTAAAACAATTCCATATTTGACAAACATCATCTTATTTATGGACATGAAAAAAAAATGGCTGAATTCTGCACTCACTTGACAAACATTATCCATTAAACCAAAAGGAGTAGAGGACTGGAGTGTTGGTTATCTAGCTCGGCCTCTGCCCCGGGTGAAGCCTGCACGCGAGGACATACCGCCTCTGCCTCGCCCTCCAGGACCACCCTTCACTTTTGGGGGCGGGGATTTTGGTCTGAGGGCCTCGATACGCTCAGTGCAGCCTGTGGTGATCTGGCCTGATGTGAAGTACCCAGCATAAACATCAGGGTCAAAATTACTGCTGGTCAGGTCAGGGCCCAGAGTCAGCCAGCCGGGACGTATGGTACTGTCACGGCCAAACACGTGCAACCTGTCAAAATAATCATGATATAAGCCAGAGGGAAGGTGATTTCATTATGCAGTGCACAGATGATATTACTAAAGGGCTGTAGTAGTTGAAAGAATATAAGTAAAAATATTGGCAGTACTGTACCAGAATAATACTTGTAGCATCAAAACCGAGTTATTTTAATGATTAGTGTATAATTACAGTGGAGAATACACACTAAACTCCCGTCAACAGGCTGAATAACAGAGTAATCCTACCTCACATTATTAATCTTCTGATTTTCCCTCACAATGATATTCTCATCCTATTTGCCAGGCACTGATCTGGGTACAATTAAAGGCTTACAAGAATTTTCTTTGTCTGTGATTGGACTGTAATGAATAGGAGCCTCATGCTCTTGTCTGTGCCTGCACCCAATATTGAAGAAAGATTAGAGTTAATGATAATGACTGACAGAGAAAACTTGGTAGACAGCTTTGTCACTTACCTACGACGACCAAGACAGAAGTGTTCAATGATGTGAAAAATTTCTACTGGTTTCTCAAGTGAACCATACTCTGCTTCCTCAGAGATGATAAGGTCAATATCAACATTGGCATGTATGAAGTCTCCATCGGTTGAGCGACGAACTGTTCCCTTTATCCCCATGAGGCAATGCTCCTGTAACATGATAGCAATTATGAAAATATCTTAAGAGCTAACTTCACTTAATTTGCTATTTACTGAAAGAAACTTGAAATTGTTTAGTGACATGATAGAATTTTGGTGGCTCAAATTTTGGGTAATCATTGAATACTTTAATGATGTGGTACCACAACAGTGGAAACTTAGCTATTTGGCAATTTTTAAGATCAAAGTCAGTGTTAGAAATCAGAGTGAACAAGGTGTTTTATTGTGTGGGATTGCTGACATACCACATCTCCCCACCTCAGAGCAACCAGATCGGGGATCAAAGCTCATATCCTAGTGGGGGCTTCATGGAATATCGATACTTCTTACCTTTGTTCGCTGAAATACTGCCTTGGGTTCAAGATTTTTCAAATGTCCTGGGTTGTTAATGTTGGTACGAATCCAACAAATGTCCTCACAACGGCGAAATCCCCACTTGCGGAGACACTGCCTGCCAAGGTCCAAACCTTCTGACGATCCACACCATAAGAAAATAAAACTTCTTGGAGCTGCAACCTGAACAATGAAAACATCTTTTTAGAGGAAATAACTTTTTATCTTTCCATATATGAATTAAACCCTCATACATACATTCCCCATACATAAAGGCCATATACTGTACAGTAAAGTACTGTACAACAAGAATACAGTACATATAAAGCAATATCAAGCTCAAACAGAGAAAAAATATTTACCTGAGCAATATCCAGGTCCATTATCTTGTGCCAGTCCCAGAACTGTACATTGTTAACTCCTGTATGCTGATACTCTTCAAGGGGAGGCTCTACCAGTATGACATCAAATTTTGTGGGCAGCTCCCGTAGGTCAAATGTCTGGAGATCTGTCTGGAGGTACATTGGAGGTGTGGCTGTGGCTGCTATCAAATCATCCTGTTGAGAAGAGATAAAGGGTTCTTAGTTATTTCTTACAATTTTGGAAGTGAGACTGTCTAAACTAAAAAAGCCACAAACATTGATCAAACCCATACAATTACATAATACATAAAATGATTTTATTTCAGTTTCTGAAAAGTAGACTACAGTACAGTACCGGTATAGTATTAATAAGTGCAATAAATAGAATAAAATATTAAAATATTACAGTAAATCATTTATAACCATAGACTGTATAATTAAAATACTTGAAAACAGTTCCTGTACAGTACCTTCAGTTTTATAAGTTCCCTCAACTTTGGATATTCTTCAAATCTATCGGCCAAACCAACATCTCTGATGAAGTTCTGTGGTCGCTGTCCAGTGTCAACAAAATGTTGGCAGTAATCATTGTGAGGGTTGGCTGACTGAGTGCCCTGGAAGATACATACAGTACACAATTATACAAGTACTGTATGGTGTGTCTGTACTGTATGACAATATGATACCCATACACAAACACATCACATATTCACTGAGGTACACACCAGGACAGGAAGAACCATACATAATTACACTCAACAACAAGACAAGCTTGTTTGAGATTTGGATGTAATATGAACATTCATACCGGTATAATTAAAGAAACTGTACAATAAAGCCATCAATAAGACAGGGCATTACCGGTATATGCTTAACAAATCATAAATCCTGCAAAGAATTAGCAAAATATATCAAACTAATTTATTTTCTAATACATATTGATTACGGTACTCCAGCAAAGTGCCTCACCAACCTTAAGAAATGTGGAAGAGTCAGTATACACCATATTGCCTGCATCCTCACCCTCCAGTTCTTCTTGCTGTCGAGATCTTCTGAGCTTCTTGATTCTCTCCTGATCATCCTGAAGCTTTCGGACATTTCCTAGGGCTTGACCCAGTTTGTCAGCACTGGACACACCAAGCTATAACAATGCATCCGACATCAACCATGTGAAATGGTTTTGGTTAGATATATGGGAGGTTGTTTTGTTGGTGAATTGGAAGGTCTCTGATTCCTTCTAACTTTGCCATGAAACAGATTCCCTCTTTGTACCATTGAGGGTGTCTATCTTGTTTTCTGGTATAGTTAGTTGACATCTGTACCCTTCCAATTTACCAATAAGAGAACCTCCCCTTAACAAACTATGTTAATACAATATTGTTTATACCAAACTTTACTATGGCTTTAAAAAAAGGTTAGATAGATAAATGGACTCAAAGGGTTGGGTCTAAATCAGGAACTATCAAGAACTGGGCTACCAGTCCTTCTGCAGTTTCCTAAATTCTTATGTTCTTAAGAGAAAATCTATAATCACAGACTCGACAAAAAACAGTAGCAACCCTATCATCTTTAAAACTTCATATTCAATGTAAGGTTGGTACCAAAAAAGCCTAGAGGCATACACTCACCTGTTGGGCAAGGAGCTGGCGCCGCAACTTGGCCCGCTCCTTCATGTCCCGCATTACATCATCTCCACTCATCTTCCTCAGTTCTCAGATTTGACTGTGAATTAAAAATAAATAAATATATATAGAATAAATCAAGAAAGAGAGTCAGAATAATAAGGAGTTGCCTTCCATAGACATAGCTACTGGATAAATTTCTAACATATTTATTCATGTTAATAAATTAGTGGGTAAAGATGGTAAAAACATCGTAATAGAAAACGGCAATATACAGCTTCTTCTTTCCATTAAATGATCTAGATCTGCAATACCAAAATCCATTTCCAGAGGCAAAACAAATTAGAATCTATTGGTAAAATGCTTCCAACTATTTATCAGTACCAATAAATTGTTCCTGAATATGATACATAATTTATTTTACATGCAGTACTGTACTCTATTATACGGTACGTAAAGTTGATATAATTAAGGTTAAAATGCTATAATTAAGAAAGGAAAAATAATTAGCCTCCTCTAACCATGCTTCGTAGCTGCTATGTACCGTCAGCTACTATGTACCATTGCAGAGCTGCTATGTACAGTCATCTACTATGTACCATTGTGTTAGGGCTGCTATGTACCATCAGCTACTATGTACCGGTTCCTATGTACCAATGTTTTGGCGTATCTTTACCATCGCTTTGGCTTATAAGTTTATATGTACCATTACAGGGCTGCTATATACCGGCTTCTATATACAGTACAGTACCATGGCTCTGGTTTACATGTACAGTTGCCCACACATGTATCTGGTACACTTCGCTACTTGTGAGATACCTACAACAGCAAGGAAAGTGAGCAAAAGTTATAGTTTGTTGACAAGCAAACAGTGATAATATTTTACTGTCTGCCTGTCAACAAACAAACTAACGTTACATCTTTTTTTTTTATTTTCATTTCTTTTGTAGCCACCTCACAAGTAACGAGCCAAACCAGCTTCATGTGTGACCAACTGTACCACTGTTGGTTGACTAACAAAACAACAGTAATGAAGTAAACAAAACTAACAGTAATGAAGTAAACAAAACTAACAGTAATGAAGTTAAACAAAACTAACAGGCGTTCTTTTCTCATTTTTCTCTTTGTTTAACTGTTTTTTCAACACTAATTTCGTTCTTATATGAAAGCTTAGTTATTCAGGAGATAATGCTTAAAAAGAATAATAATACAGTGCAAAGACAATGATAAAACGATATGATAAATCCATACAAGGAAAGTGAATAATCCTTACGTCCTGTGTGTGTGAATGTAAACAAACAGTGTTGCCAACTTGTCAGGTCTGCTTGAAGATATTTCCCCATCAGCAGAATTTCCCTTTTTACCTTAACTTCAACATGATTTCAGTTATTTGCCTCAACTTCAACATCACAATTTATCCCTATTTGCCTCAACTTCAACATCAGAATATCCCTTTTTGCCTCAACTTCAACATCAGAATATCCCTTTTTGCCTCAACTTCATCATCAGGATTTTCCTTTTTAACCTCAACCGGTCAACCCTGTTCACTCTTCAACTTTGACGGTTTTTTTGGTATTTGGTCTGGTAGAAATTTCCCTCTTTACCTCTGAAAATTATTTATATAATTTCCCTATATGGACTTCAAAATTTCCTAAATCAGAGAAATTTTCCTGCACCTGGCATCACTGAAAACAACTCCAGCAGAGAAGAGCTATCAAAGAAATTGTCAAGTTCCCAAATAACTCGCCAAAAAATCCCAAGAATTCCCCAAGGTTCATTCAATCAAACTTTACATTAGGTTGGGTTAGTTTCTGGCCTTCTCCTTTGTTGTATACCTTTACAACAATAAACTTTTTGATTCAATGACATTTTCTTATATTTGCAAAAGGCCCCTCAAATCCCAAGATATGTTAAATTTTCGACAAATATCAAAAACCCCAAGCTGTTCTTTAAAATCTCAAGATCCTGAGAAAATTCCCAAGTACTGGCAATCTGGCATCACTGAGTGACAAGAGGCAAAACCACAGGCAAAACTCAAGCGGCTTCTGTTGTTGAACTATATTCTTGTTATTAATTAAAAAACATTAACTAATTGCACTAACCTTACATTAATTATTTAAATACTAAAGTAATAATAATACGCATTATGTGTGAACAAAAGGTAATAAATATATTGATTTGGATTGACGATGGTGAGTGCCTTTTGTACGGTGCTTTCTCTACTTACCCGAGAGAGATGTAGTACGGTCCGTAGACTCTGTAGGCCTACCATGGTAGGATAACAATACAATTATTCTACTCCGATTTGTACGGTCAATGCAATTTGTGAGAAATATCAGTATATAAGCTACAGTTGCTCTTTGTAAATAGGCTGCTATAGTTTTAGTTGAGTCGTTGACACCATATAATAATTATGAATCCTATGCTCTGACAGGGAGAGGCCACTGACTCCACACAATAAGTAATAAATAATAACTTTAATAGCTATATTAATTAACAGAACGCGAGAGAAGTTTTACATTTTATTATTGACTAAATATAATATACACATCATACCTATACTATATCATTTTTCTATACTATAGCATTTTCCTGCCCTGCAGCTTACAATCTTAATTTGACATTATCACCAACAAGTATACCACCAAGATGCACTCCATCACCCATCCATCTCTAAATAAATACCATAGACAGTCACATGATTCGTCAATTCTAATTATTTGACCAGTGATCAATAATTATTCCCCTCCTACTAAGCCACACATCTGCCAGTGGTACCACGTCCACTAACCTTTCGTTGTGACTTTACTGAACACAACAATAAACACTTTTACATTTGTACATAAAACCATCACAATTAAATAACATGATTTCCCCCACAGTGACAAATAATGAGTACAAGTTCATATCATTTGAAAGTTCAGAGAGAGAGATGTGATACTAACTAATTACCATATACAGTAGGTAATGGCACTAAAACATTAATCATAATCACAACGATAAAAATGCGGGAACGCCGTTGAAATTGTTTATTACGTATTATATAAAAGTCAATATATGTCAGATTTTTCTGTATGTCAATAACAGCTTAAAAAAATTCACACTGATTAATCATTTGAAGATTATCTCTAGTGATAAAATGTAAAAGGTGTCATGACCTCTATAATTATAATGCTCAGCAGACATACATACAGAGAGAGAGAGAGAGAGAGAGAGAGAGAGAGAGAGAGAGAGAGAGAGAGAGAGAGAGAGAGGATTCTACTGAACCCATAATATATTTCACATCTAAATAAATAATATAAAAAAATTCACATCTATAATAACAAATAATGTGAACATTACAAATTGCCATTGCAAGGGGCTGAAACACTCGGGATTGATTGATATTGATATTTAGCGCCGCAACAGCGAGGTCAAATGACGCCTGAGAAAGGTGATTGAGAGGTGGAACAGTAAGCACAAAAGGTAATAAATGAATAAAAAGGGACAGTAGAAGAAGTGAAAGCCCCTTTTAGTCGCCTTTTACGACAAGCAGGGACTCAGGGAAAACATATTTGGATGCTTCTGATTCCTCCTGACCATCATGCCACGAAACCAACAAGCTCCTTCCATATTGGCGTGTGTGTTTAGTGGCAATATTTGAAGGACTCATTTACCTCCAACGTTCAGATTACACCACAGCTATATTGGGTCCCTTAATTAATGCCTTTTATTATTACATCTTCTTTTGTAGTCTCCTATTTTCTTTGGTGTCTTTATCTACTAATCTCTTTTTACAGTATAAAGGGCCGATTCTACAGTGGCTTTGGTTTGTTATGATCCTCCCCAACCAACCACACTTGTTAGTCTTATTAATTATATCCAACAAACTCAGTATCCATATCCACAAAATCTGTCAAGTGGTTCCATTATTACGATAGTTTGATAGTGGAGTCATCAAATTCATTCAATAATTCACTCAGGAGTCATGATATAGATTATTATTACACGGTTCAGCAGTTTCTTTTGTTATGGTGCTTGCAAACCAAAACAAACCACTGTGGAATCAGCAGTACCTAATTTCTCACTCCATTCTGTACTTCCCCTTACGCCTTATTACAACATCTACAGTAGTCTTTCACTTCCTACAAAATTACTATACTTTCCCATACACCTTTGTACAACATCATCTATATAATCTCCCTTCCCATTACGCCTTATTACAACATCTAGTCTTTCACTTTATACAAAATTACTATACTTTTCCATACATCTTTTTACAACATCTGTATAATCTCCCTTTCCATTACGCCTTGTTACAAAAACATGCTATATATTCTCCTATGTAGCCTAATCCTTTCAATATCTATACTTTCCCTTAATAATGCCCTTTTACAACAACAATAACAACAACAACATGTATATGGTCAAGTCTGGACTTCTCAAAACACAATTTTAGGGCTCATTCGAACATTTTTAAAGATAAATGTTATCATCTTCCCACGTATACACTCCCTTCAGAGTAAGGATAATAGACTATAATCTTTGCTTCAGACCTCCTCCTCCTCTGAATCATTTACTAGCATGGCCTTGGATTGATCTGAGGGGTCGACGAGACATGAGGCAGAAGGTGGTGTGAGGTGATAGTACATGAGGTATCTGTAGAAGACTGCTGGTGGCATCTTCTTCACTCTGAGATAGACGAGGGAGCCAGCCAATGACATGAGGAGGAAGATGGTAGCGTTGTGCCATGTAAACAAAAGCGTCACTAACATCATCTGGTGGTGGTCGTCTTGTTCCCAGGTCTTCCATCCCGACGGTGGGTACAACACGAACCCGATCTGGTAGAACCACGTCCCCTGCAACAACGAAACAAAAACAAACAAATAAACAAACAATAACAAAATAACTTATATAAATATCCACACATTACGTTTTGTATTTTGCATTTTTTACGTATGTGCGTGTGTTATTTTTTACACATTCACCAACAAGAGTGTGATAAATACCGTATCCACACATAACTTTTGGCGTAATTCACATATTTCACGTTTTTCTCACTAACTTATTTACTGACTGACTCACCTGTAGGAGGGTGAAGTAGGATCGACACAAGGCTGGCAGGACATTACTCTTATGACACATCTCAAAGAATATGGAGGCAGCACACGCCATCACCACGTAGAAAAGCAACATGTGTACCTGTTGAATATTCCACGTATAGTTGACCACACAATCATGTAACCACCCATCTCCCTTCCTCCCTCACAGTCTCCCACACATGTATCCATCCATCTCCCTTCCTCCCTCCCAATCTCCCACACATGTATCCATCCATCTCCCTTTCTCCCTCCTACACATGTAACCACCCATCTTCCTCTCGCCCTCCCACACACACGTGTATCCATGAATTCACCCACTCAATTTTATTTTTCCATCCCTCCCATACACCACCTTTCTCCCTCCCCAACACCAACTTCCCCAACCATCCACAACACCACCCAAACTCCCTCCCTCCTTCCCCCACCATGCACCAACCTCCATCACTCTCACACCACAACAACTCCCTCACTCTCACACCACCACAACCTGCCTCCCTGCTCTCTAATCTCTATCGAACCTGTACATCCATGGGTGGTCGACCGTGGAGGTGATAAAAGAAGAGCAGACCTTCCATAACGAGTGCCAGTAGTCCAGAAACATAGTCCAAATCAGGGGGCACTGGTAGGCGGTAATGCATCACGATGTCTGTAGCTCCGTTCACCCCGAAGAAGAAAAACATGGTCATATGCTGAACGTTGTGGAGGCTGAGGTGATGTTGATCGTCAAACCCAGTCACGAACTCTCCTGAAGGGGCGAAGAAGAAGGAGAGAGAGAGAGAGAGAGAGAGAGAGAGAGAGAGAGAGAGAGAGAGAGAGAGAGAGAGAGAGAGAGAGAGAACTATTGTAAGCTAATGTACCATACCAAACTTCCAAGTGAATCAACTATAAACAATTGTGATACCAGGAGAGATGAAAAAAATAACAGTAAATAAGTAAACAGACTGTAAAACGTAAGATGCGACGAGAAGAGAAGATTATAAAATGTAAATCGAGACTACTAAAAGGAATATTCAGCACATAATAATACTAATAACAACAACAATAGTAATAATGTGTTTAAATGTTGTTGTGATACCCACCAGTCATGCCCACCAAGGCTGCTGTAATCTTCAATATGCCCTCTAGCGGTACAACGCGACAACAGGGACTGGAGAAGGAAGATGTGTTGTGGTATAATCGGCTTCGTCCCTTCCCTCCCGATGTGGCTAAGGCTTTGGCACGCTGGCAGAGGAAGTACTTGAGAAACACTTGATAGGTGAACCAACAACCGAACAGGAAAAAAAAGGTTCCTGGCTGTACATGGCCTTCAAACGAACCCATGGCTCTGTAATATAAAACACACGTATATAATATTTTACTCTACTATATTCTACTCTCCACTGACCATAGCTAACTGGATAGGCTATACGGTATGAGATGTTTATAAGTGGATGGTTGGTTGGGTTGGGTCAGAAAGTGGAGTGGGGAGGTAGGGTGGGGATAGACAGGTTGGGTGGAGAGCTGGGTGGGGTTAGAAAGATGGGGTGGGGAGTAGGGTGGGGTGGGGAGCTGGGTGGGGATAAATCAAGACAGTATGGTAGGTGTGGCAAAGCAGGTATGGAAGGTAGGTGTGGTAAAATATGTGTGAGGTGTATAGGTATATAATCAGACAAGTGTGGTAGGCGTGGCAGTATCCTAACAGTGTGTGTGTGTGTGTGTGTAATACTGATATAATTTCCTCCTAATTGCGTAGCGTGATACCAGCAATAACCCTTAAACACACACACACACTCTCTCTCTCTCTCTCTCTTTTTCAACGCCACCCTTCCTCTCTCTGTCTGCTTATCACAAAATAATAACATCATTGCTATTACGTAATCATGCATACTAATATTAAGTGTGTGTGTGTGTGTGTGTAGACAGACAGACAACCACTTGACTTTCTTTCTTCTGGTCACTTCATGTAATATTCAAAGTCCTGACATTTGATTCCATTTGTCAGTGTGGCCGAGCGGCAAAGCGTGACGTCACAGAATCCTGACCCTCCTATTCGTCGCTAAATATATACAGTATTATACACCCAACAAGCAGCAGTGACGTCATAATGCGTGACGTCACAGAATATCTTAACTCCTATTCGTCTCTAAATATATACACCCGCAAGTTCCAACAAGCAGCAGTGACGTCATTGGTGACTGATTGGTTTCTGCTGTCTCCCACTCCACTATTTAAAATTCAATGAGCAGGGGAGAAAAACTTGTACTGAATGGAAAAGATCACGATGTTATATTATTTACGACACTCACTGCTAAGAACTCTACAATGCTACCAGTAAAATTACACTGTAAACATGCAAAATAATAATAATAATAGTAATAATAATAATACATGTACTGTAAAATAAAAGAAACACGTACGCCATAGTAAAATATTTTGTGTTGAGTGTGTATGTTTTGTTTTTTTTCTGTTCATGAATACGACAGACTGCCTGACAGATGTGTGTGTGTGGGTGTGGTGGTGGGATGTTATTTTCGATCTTGGGTGGGTGGGTGGGGGTCGGGGGGATGCAGGCAAGACTCAAATCCCTTTCACAAAAAAGATAAACCAAAAATAGAAACAACATTAATATTTATTTACCATTGATTTTCCTTACGTAAATCGGATTCCTGTAATTTTCTTACTTACACACACACAGACACACACACACACACACACAGTCTGCAGCAAAAATGGTTCACCCGACATTTATAACTCCCAACCCCCATTTATTATTTGTTCATCATCAAAATTAATAATATAAATAATAGAGTCTTACTACGCATAGGCTATAACAACACCAAAGTTGATAATTATTATGTTGACATTTCTTCGCCTCAAGGCAGTACGTGAACATCATACAAACATCGAGTAGCCTATTCAACAAGTGTTCATTTCTTTATATAATCATTATAGTATAGGCTACTTCGTGGACATTGTGTATTTTGATTATACATCCTTCTAAGCCTCCTTCTCCTTCTCCTCTTAAATCTCCCCAAGTCGATCACTAATTTCTTATACTGATAAATTGATTCACATTTCTATTTACACACTGTCGGCACCGTCACATTAAAATTAAGGACCCTGTGTGATCGTGTGTGGACATTGGAGGCTTCTGTTTCCTCCAATAACTATGCCACGAAACACTCTCCTTCCATATAGGTGTTTCGTGGCAGTAGTTGAAGGACTCATTTACCTCCAATATTCTAACATCACATTAATTGTTGCTTCATGTCTACAATAGATGAAGGGGGAAGGTATGGATGAATGATTGATGATGGTATAACACGCTAAAGGCCTTAATAGTCCTTCTATTCCTTATCTTCGTTCATTCTTTAATTAAGGGAGTAGCCTAATACACTTTTGGTTTACTGGAGTGCCTTGATTCCTTCAAAGTATGCCAGGAAACAGGACCAGCCAGAGGAACAATAAATAATGGTGACCTGTTGCTTGATCGAAATAGTTTGGAGGAAGCAACAGTTACTCCAGATTCACCATATAACACTGTACTCTCTCCTGGCTTAAACCTTGCTATCCTATCCTTAAAAAAATAATAAACATGCATCACCTTTTCTCTTTTCATGCGTCATTAGTTTTCTTCCTAGACAGTGACGTGAAGAGAAGCGAAGTATATCATATAACAATGGGAAGGAAATAAAGTAAACACAGACCTAATAGGCTACAAACTAGAACGGTACTTTATTATTACGTCTGGTGGTTGGGTTTTTTATCATGTTGTTGATTAAATTCCAACGTGTCAATCGATGTAAACAAACATCATGCGTTCGTTGGTGTACAAACAACATAGTAAACTTTTATCAATTTACAAATACAGTATAGTAGTTTGTGTTTACTCCTTCACCTCCTCTTTAGTGCTGAAGGTCCAATTATTATTATTATGACTATTATTTATTATTATTCGCTCGAGTGTATATACTTATTTATATATTTACACCTACACACACATATACATTCATCTCTCTCTCTCTCTCTCTCTCTCTCTCTCTCTCTCTCTCTCTCTCTCTCTCTCTCTCTCTCTCTTCACGTTTAACACCAAGTTGTAAGAAGAAGAAGAATAGTCTTTGAACACACACACACACACACACACATCAGTAGGTCGATGGCAGTCCTTATAACAGAGGAGGGAACCATCGATCATTACTTGTCTCCCTTCCCTTCCACTCTTCACAACCCACTATATTCTTCACAACCCATCATGCTCTTCACAACCTACCATCCATGCTCTTCACAATCCACCAAGCTCTTCACAACCCATCAACCATGCCCTTTTACAATCCACTAGGCTCTTTACAACAACCCACTATGCTCTTTACAACCTATCATCCATGCTTTTCACAACCCACAAACTATGCCCTTCACAACCCACCCTACTGATCTTTTCTATACATCTCCTTACAGCCCGACTCCTCAATTATGTATCCTAATGAAAAATTAATCTGAGGCAACCGATTTCTCAGAACTATTTCAAGCAACAACAACAGGCCACCATCATTTTTGTTCGTCAGCTGATCTTGTTTCCTTCATGGCATACTTCGGAGGAATCAACGCGCTCAAAAAATGTACCAAAAAAAGTGTGTTATTTCCCAAGTAAGGGGTTTAATTCTTTTGTTGGTTAAATGGAAGGTCTCTGATTCCTCCAAACTATGCCACTAAACAGCAGATCCCCTAATTGTATATACGAATGAGGACGTCTGTTTTCTGGAATAGATAGGAGGAATTAAAGACCTTCCAATTCACCAACAAATTAATCCCCCCTCTAACAAGACCTCTAGGGTATTGCTGGATACATATATTATTATGGATTGTGACTGTATGTACTCGAGTGTAATTCGAGAATGGAACGCCCACCATCGATCCACAAACAACTGGCGTAATACAGTAAGAGGGAAGGAAGGAAGGAAGGAAGGGGGTTACTGGTACATAACATGGTGGAGGGAGAGATTAGGCTATAACTAGGGCCCTCCCTCCTCTCCTTTACCTGCCTTATCTCTATCTCTGTCTTCCTCCACCCTTCTTCTACTCTCTATAGCTGGTGTGTCTGCCCTTCTCACTCCTCTCTTTCGCTCTCTTTTCCTCCTATCTTCTACCTGCCCCTCCCACCCCCCTCCCTCTCTCTCTTTCTCTCTCTTGGTCTCTACGTTCCTTCAGAAAGGTCACTCTGCAGTATATATCACGCTGACAGGAGTCGGGTCATCACACAAACACACACTCACACACACACACACACACACTCACACACACACACACACACACACTTACACTCACACAAACACACACTCACACACACACACTGACACACACACACACTGACACACACTCACACTCACACACACACACACACACACTTACACACACACACACACACACACACACATAATAATTATATATATATATATATTTTGAACCGATGACAAGATAAAAATAATTATATAAGTGAGAAAAACGAAAGCGATAAACGAAAGAAAAATAATCTTTATGTGTTTATACAATTAATTGTATTGGGAAATTATTTTACTCTGTTTCTTCATAATTGGTCTTAACTTCCGGTTTGTGGTTTATGAAAATGAACCTCACTCTTTCGTTACCAACTCGATACAATAGTTTGTCCGATCGTTCAGCCTATCTTTAACACTGTCTTCGCCTTCCTGTCAGCCAAGGGGGTAACGAAACATTGGTTCGCCACTGTAACATATAAAAACTCTATGGTAATCTCCCATCACACTTCAAAACTTTAGATCATACTCCATAATATACATATAGTTACGTAGAAACACAGACCACAACAGACCATACGGTCCACACGAGGTGACCCGATTAGAAGGTTACTGGTAGAGAATGAATTACTCCCCAGTGATAGTCGTAAATAAGGATGGCAAAGTAGAAGGCTCTCTCCCCATCTTTCACCCCCTCCGGCCTGCATATTTACACTTTCTGGTAGAATATAAACATAGGGAAAATTACAACCAATCAGAGCCCGCGGAGCCCAGTAATGACGTCATAGAAAGTATTGCCAGCTAAATGCCACGAAGACACTTCTGCAATTTCAGATTTCACGGGTTTTACAGAATATCTATATTAGTGTTAAACGTATGTATTTAGTATACATCACTAATTCAACACATTATTTTCAGATGAGACTAATTCAATAAATATTTCTGTAGTTTTTTTATGAAATGTCTTTTGGTAATAATGCGCACTGTTCATTAATTCCATCTCACAAAGTCGATAATAATTTCATCAGTTTTATAAATTACTAGCAACATTGGGAAACTCTTATGTTATTAAATGCATATCACATAAAATAATGTAGATATATATGTTTTGTACCAAATTGTATGAAGTACACAAAATACAAGATTCGAGTGTTAAATCTAATGGTTTGTGACCCTGTTCTGTGTTCCCCTTAGAAAGTTACGTTCTTCCTTTAGTTTTAATTAAGTGGTGATTGTATTTTGACGTAATTATATTAGAGTAGGCCTCGCATAAGTTACCTTATTTTACTAGGCATTTTTCAGTACAGTATCAAATGTCGTATACTGTACTACCACCTGGCTATTGCTAGGTGCTGAAAAATGATCTTATTCAATAGGGAGCAATTTACCATATAGCCTACTGTAATGCATAACCTAACCTGGATCATGGTAAAGTTCAAACCTAACCTTAAGGAATTAATGCCCATTTATATTTTAAAAATGTTATATAACGTACATATGTTACCACACCTAACCCACAAACCTGTTACCTCTATTTAGACTTCAGAAGAAAATAATAAGAATTATTACAAACAGTGACTACTGAACTTTGCCCACACACAACCTCTCTTTAAAGAAACAAATTCCCTTAAACGTTTTGATATAAATAAGGTACAAATTGGTATTTACAAGTATAAAAAATCAAAAGTGAAACATCTGTGTCCTTACAGCCACAACATACCTACTTCACCAGTACTCATGAAAATTTATGTATACCTGCTCATAATTTAACACTATCAACACTCCCTTTCTTATTCAGGACCTAAAACTTGGAATTCTATTTCTAATAATATCAGAGGTCTAACCACAATATACTCCTTTAAAAAACATATCCTTCTGAATTATAAATTTATGTCCATGTATCTGCTGTAATAGTGTCTCCCCAGTTGAATCAATAATGATCTTATACTAATATTATTGTATGATATTGTAACTTATCATTGTTTGCAATACTACTATTTTATAATTATCACAATATTAATCATTATCATTATTATTATTACAGTATCAATCAATTATAATTGTAAACTAGTATTATTGTATTAATGTTATTACTTCAATTATTATTTACACTACTAATATTTCATAATTATCCCAGTGTTAAAAAAATTATTATTATTGATACTATTATTATTATTATTATTATCATTATCATTATTACTGTCATATAAATTTGTATTTTTCTTTTTGCCCCATAAATTAAGTCCTTTCTATGACGTCATTACTTGGCTCCGCGGGCTCTGATTGGTTGTAATTTCCCCTATGTTTATATTCTACCAGAAAGTGTAAATATGCCTCCGGCCTGAGCCGTACAGGAAATAAAGTCAGGAGTCAGAACCTTGTGGGGTTGGCAGAAATACTCCACAAGGAAATTTTATAGGAAAGATAGAAAGTAGGTGAAATTTGGCTAACTTGCCACCTGTAATGGGCAAAATTATTCATTAGTAAACATCGTAAGTCGGGGGGGATTTAGGTGAGGCGAGGTGTGGTGAGGTGAGGGGGCACTCAAAGTATTGTAATACACAAAGAGTAATATTGATACTGATGTTACAAATAGATAGATATTTAGTCCTATAAGAGATGTAATTTATATTAAACGCAGTAGGGAACACGGAAGGTTATAAGAGTCAAGTTGGTGGCACGGAAAGTATTAATATTAATACAGAAATGTGAAGATGCAAATATAATTAATAATAAACACAGTAAGGAACTCGGGAACACAATATCCACAAACGTGTGTGGACATGGTTAATGAAATAGGACGAAATTAATATAGAACTGATGTAATACTAATATGGGATTTTGAAATACCAGTGTCAAGGCCTGTATAAATATAAATAATAATAATAACAACAATATGGAACAATACGGAAGATGACACACATATGGTGAATTTAGGTGAATGGGAAAAGGACGGTTATAAAAATTAATTAGATACAGAAGGAATTATGATTTTGTTTTAAAACAGAAATATAAAGACGAACGAGTAGACAAGTGAAATAAAGTAGAACAATTAAACTTGTAGCATAAACCTGAAATAATAATAGTACAGTATAGAACTATATAAAAAATAAAACAAATGTGGAGTTAATATTATACACAGTGGGTAACAGGGAACACAATAACTACGAATAGAACAAATCTATAGTATAAAACCTGAAATTACTGTATATTATTATAGAACTCAGCTGGTATGCAGACTCTTATGTATACAAAGTTACAAATTTAAACACTCGGGGGCATGAATTCCAAGTCCAAGTACACTCACGTGGAACACAACACAAGTAGGTCCTAGCTAGGCAACTCAATAACAGCGGGGAAAACACAGACGCAATCAAACGAGACTTGTCGAACATGAAACCGAACATGTCTGAGGCAATGTTTAGAACAAGTCTACAAACATGTCCGAGTACAGTGTGGCCGAGGCATAACACGACCACCACAACAAAAACAACACCTTCCATAACACTCTTATTATCACCAACCATTCTACTACCACTACCATAACACTTATTATCACCAACCATTCTACTACCACAACAACCATAACTCTTATTACCACCAACCATTCTACTACCACAACCAATAACACTACTACCACAACAACAACCATAACACTCTTAATACCACAACAACAACAACAACACTCTTATTACCATGCCAACCATTCTACTACCACAACCAACCAATAACACTACTACCACAACAACAACCATAACACTCTTAATACCACAACAAAAACAACAACAACAACAACACTCTTATTACCATACCAACCATTCTACTACAACAACCACCGCTACATCTAGTTAGTAATATAATTGAGCCCTTCCATAACACTTCTATACAATCACCAACCATCCCTACCACACTCATTAACATTTTTACTACCACAACAACCATTACTATCACCACTACGACTACCACCACAAAAACTACCACCACTACGACTACCAATATCACCAGTACCACTACCACTACGATCACCACTATCACCACCTCTACAACCACCACCACCACCACCACAAAAACTACCACTACGACCACCACTATCACCGCTACCACCACCACCACCACCACTACGACGACCACTACCACAAATACCACCACCACTATCACCATCACCACAACAACTTACACTATGGTATGAGTGTGTGTGTGTGTGAGTGAGTGTGTCTGTGTGTGTGTGAGTGTGTGTGTGACCTTTAGTATGAGAGGGAGGGAGGGAGGAAGGTATAAAGGAAGAGAAGAACACTCATAATTACTATACAATATTTACTCCTTTCTTTACTTTCTTCCTCCTCCTCCTCTTTCTCTCTACTTCCCCACCGTCTCTCCCTCCTCTTTCTCTCCAATTCCAGTCACTACTTTCCTACTTCTCTTCCTCCTCCACCACTCCTTTTTTCTCTCCAATTCCCTTCCTCCACCCTTTCTTTCTCTCCTCCTTCCTCCTCCACCACCACCCCTTCTTTCTCTCCTCCACCACCATCACCCCTTCTTTCTCTCCAATTCCCCTCCTAGTCCTCCACCATCCCTTCTCTCTCTCCTCCTCCTCCTCTACCACTCCTTCTTTCTCTCCCTCTCCTCCTCTTTGCTCTTCCTATTTATTTATGTATGACCCTCGTCTTCAATAATGCCTCGTGAACCATTTTTTTTCTTTTGGCCTTGTAATTACCTATGATGGTCGTTATCCTGATGTATGTGAGTATGTAGGCTATGTATGTAAGACAAAATAACACACACACACACATAAAATATTTACATTAATACAGACATACTGTACTTACCAACACAAGCTTACACAGGCATACAAAAATAACACACACACACACATAAACTGTTTACATTAATACACAGACATACCTAATAATTACACAATAGTATCCTACACAGATATACAAAAATATAATACACACACACACACACATATGGCTACTTAAATAAGGAACAACAGACAAGTTTTCTCGTATGCTCGGTAACGGGCATCATATAAAGTTTATGCTTAAAGTCGGAAATTGAAAACAAAAAAGACAGACAAACAAACCGAAAGAAAATTTGATTTTTTTCTTCCTTCCCTACCTACCCTTCTCTTTCTACTTTTCCTTTCCTTCATTCTCTATCCATATGTAATAACTCTCTTGATCTTGTAATGGAGTATAATAATAACAACTTGGAGACGAAAGGTTCATGGATGCCTTTATGTCCGTATAGCCTAGTGGTGAAGAAGGGGTGGTGGAGTGTTTGCAGGTGTAGCCTAACATATAAAATATAAGCTACATGCAGTGGAGTCAAGCTGAGATTCGATACCCTAAACTATAACCCCATCACATTTGTTTCGTGTCCAAACTGACGTGGTAACACTGTCATCTGGAGTACTGCCAGAATCATTATATAATTACTTACCTTTTTAAATTTTATCTTGCTATCTTTTTATTATGTCTTTCCTGTGTATGTGCGTGTGTGTGTGTGTGTGCTTAGTATATTAATTCTATTGTATGTATCAAAGGAAAAGTAAGCTATTATCGAAGGATAAGTAAGCAAATATTGAAGGAAAAGTAAGCAAATATCGAAGGAGAAGTAAGCAAATGGCAAAGTAATAAGGAACCGAACGAATTGCTGGAGCCAACTGTATACGTTTGTGTGTGTAACTGTGTGTGTGTGTGGGGGGGGTCTGCTGGTGGTGTTGCATTATACAAGCATTGAGTCTAGCACTATTGAAGTCTGAAGGCTATTCTGAGCAGCGTTACCTATACTGTCCATTGCTTA
The DNA here is from genome assembly GCA_034508575.1 of Petrolisthes manimaculis. Classification (NCBI taxonomy): domain Eukaryota; kingdom Metazoa; phylum Arthropoda; class Malacostraca; order Decapoda; family Porcellanidae; genus Petrolisthes; species Petrolisthes manimaculis. Next base: position 54,395 of record JAWZYT010003622.1, on the reverse strand, counting down.
ACATTTCAGTTTAGCATTTGGGGGGCATAGTATATATATATATATCTGTTAGCAAAGAAAAGGAGGAGTGAAATTTACGATAGTGACGAAGAAGAGTATTTAAGTGTAGCATTTGTAGGTTGGGTTAAGTATTTGGAAGGCATAATATATATATACGGTATACCATATATATTTGCGAAATAATTATAGAGAGTGGTATATCTGGGTTTAGCTTTTGGTTGGCTTACATGGAGAAAAACAGTATACAATATCTGAGTTAAGTATTTGGAAGGCACAATATATATAATTATATCTATTAGGGAATTAAGAAGAGTAGTATTTGAGTAGTGTAGCATTTAGGGAGGGCATACATACACGTTAACATACATGTTAGCATTTATAAGGGTACATAATATAGGGTTAGAACAAAGAGAGAAATTGAATTTATCATTACTGGTACATCAGCCCGTATTCAAGTTCGTGGTGGATACGATGGCGTGTTACCTGTACGATGACTCCATAGACTTTGCAATGGAGTGATCGTACCGGTAACACGCCATCGTATACACCAAGGATGTTCTTGCATATGACATTGTTTAACCTACATGCGTGGAACTATCTTACACTGTCATTGCATAACCGATAGTTACGATTACATAATTATAGTACTTCCTCAAGGTACTCTTTGTAAGGTCATTGCACTCTACAGTAGCTACTCTCACTCACTCATTCACTCTCTCTCTCTCTCTCTCTCTCTCTCTCTCTTTCTCTCTCTCTCTCTCTCTCCGGAAAACTATACCTTCTTACAGTAACAGTAAGCTAAATTTAGGGACACAAAGAAAATTCGTCTACCATCGATCCTTCCCAACTCAATAACATATAATATAGAAGTATATACTGTATACTGTAGTGACACTGAAGGTGGAGGGAGATTCTTTTGTTGTTGGTAAATTGGATGACTATTGATTCCTCCTAACTATACCAGAAAACAGACACCCTCAATGGTACTAATAGGGGGAATCTGTTTCGTGACATAGATTGGAGGAATCAGTAGAATCCTTCAAATTCACCAACATGAGAAGAATTATTAAACTCGATTCCCATAAACTATTGATTTCTTCGTGGAAACTGGAAAATAATGTTCTCTTCGTCGCTCAGTTACGAATTAATTAAGGGGATAGCTAGTGCACTGTTGGTAAATCTGGAGCAACTGATTCCTCTACATTATTCCAAGCAACAGACCACCATTATTTTTGCTAATCTGTACCTGTTTCCTAGCATGCTTTGGAGGAATCAATGTACCATTATTAATATATTTTTTTTCTCTCTCTCATCATTAGATATTTAAGTGAGTAGTATTTTTTTGGTCCATTGGAGATATATAATGGTTTCCTTGGAAGAGTTTGGAGGAAACAAGTAGCTTCAGATTTCCCAACACTATACTATCCCCTTAAAACGTCTTCTTATGGGACATTGGAGTGCCTTTACTTCTCCAGAGCACGCCAGGAAATAGGTCCAACCCGAGCTGGACAACGATTTGATGCTTCGGGCCGGATGTAATTATTACGATAAGGCCGAGGGTGACCAATATATATATATATATATATCCTTTCCAATAATATACTATTATATATACGTTGAGTATATCAAACAATGTATCTTGCAATATCATAGCGAATCTGTGTTGCATGTAGGAGTTATTGGAGTAAGAAGCGAAAGCTGATCTCACTCTTGTAGAATTTGAGGACATCCATTAATATATTATATAGATTTGGGATGAATCGGACACATAATTAAGGGGTGGGATGGTTCATCAGTGTCCGAACTATCCCACTTAATTCTGAGTTTGACCAGGGATCAAATTACTGGACTGTTTTTGAAAGTCTATGTGATGAACAAATTAAGTCCTCAGTGACAACTATTAATATTAATTATGGAATCCAATTTATGAATTTATTTAATGAACTATGTAGTAATGTGATCAAATATGGTTTTATTACGTAAAGATATAGGCCTATCATCAAATATGGGCTTATGGAAGACTTTTCAATCTACTCATAACAACAGTGGCTATTCAGCAATAACAAATAATGTCTGTTTCAGATGTTAACCAGTCATCATGGGGAGGAAATACAAGAGAGCTACCAACTGAGAGAGGAATGCATCTGCTCTAAATTTAGCTTTTGTTAAAGTTAAAGAAAGGAAATACAGTAAGGAAAGCTGCAGAGAAATTTGGAGTACCAAGGAGCACACTTATGGATTATTTATCACGTGACCAAACCGAGGGTCTAGAATTCAAGCTAGCAAGTTATTCTGTTCGGCAAGTTCTAACAGAAACCATGGAGAAATATCTGGCTGAATACAATATAGAACAATGTTCCAAATTATTTCATTAGTGACATGGATTAGTTATATGAGTTTCAAGTGTCCTATTCAGTTTCTTTCGTTAGGGTGCTTGCAAACCAAACCACACCACTGAGGAATCGGCACTTATTAGTCTGTCGATGTCAGAAATATAAGCATACGAACAATGTGTAAACTCTAGGCATTGAATGTTATGACTATCGGCCGAGGGTTACCATGCAACACAACACCTCATAGTATAATTATACAGTATTCGTGGTCTCTTTTTACACCTCATCACCAGCTAGTGTATATACAGTATAGGCTTTTGTATCTATTTAAGGGACCCTGGGATGTATAGGCTATAGTCAGAAAATTGGAGATAAATTAGTCCTTCAAATATTGCAACGAAACACCAATTATAATGGAAGGAGCTTGATTGTTTCTTGACATTGACAGGTGAAATCAGAAGCCTCCAATTTTCATACACGATCACAGGGTCCTTAATTAAGGGGAGAGTCATCGGTATAGTCGCGGCACATAATCCTTGACCACCAGACTTCTATGTGCCGCGACTGTATACATTAGAGTTCCTTCATACCTCAAAAGCATACCAGGGAACAGGAACATAATAACAAAAATAATACTGGCCTGTTGCTTGGAATAGTTTGGAGAGGCCGTACCGGATTTATCAACTTTCCACGCTCCCTTTACGATATATATCAATGTGGCGTGACTAGGCTATAGTCATTATGAATATATGTTTCTATCGATCAAATATTAGCCAAGTGTAATAGGGGTGACCTCGATCCTTTATATGATTATTATCAGCCCAGGGTCATGATACAATACAAAAGCTCATAGGATATAAAATTATGAGAGTTTTCGTGGTATCTTTTTACACCTCATCACCAGTGTACAGGCTTTTGTATCTACAGTATTTAAGGGACCCTGGGATGTAGGCTAGTCAGAAATTTGTAGATAAATGAGTCCGTGGCCTGCCGACCTTCCCTCATTATTAGCCTACTAGGTTACAAACGTTCCTACAACATGCAACACAGACACTCATACCTATCAAACATGCACACATATGGTTAATTTAGAGACCTATATCCTACCTACATTTTCCTTTCTAATAGCAAATGTGTTTACTTCCTTTATTGGCTTTTTTTGATTGAATGCAATATCGCCCTTATATTTCCAAAAACGTTATGGAATAGAATGTGTAATCCATTAATTCCTGTGGCTCAACTATTACTAAAATAAATATGGTGTACAGTCGGCGGCAGAAGTTCTGTCGCCTCACCTACTTCACCGAGACATGCAGTGTTAAAGGACTCGAGAAATACGCATGTTTTCTACACTTAATAATCTCGAGTCTATGAACATCGCGTGCCGCGGTGAAGTGAGGCGACAGGACTTTTGCCGCCGACTGTACATAAATAAATGCTTTGAGATGGCTACACCCCCCCTTCCAATTAATCACTCTCACCAATACAGTACAGTGTCATATTGTATGTACAGTTGGTCATACAGGAACATGGTAGGTACTCCCTCTACTCCCTCCCATTCCCATAACCAACATTTCCCCATACCTCTTTTCTTCCCCAACACACACACATCTACTCCTTCCTATAACCCACATTTCTCTATACCTCTTCTCACCAACACACACACACACACCTTTACTCCTTCCTATAACCCACATTTCTCTATATCTCTTCTCACCAACACACACACACACACCTTTACTCCCTCCCATAACCCACATTTCTCTATACCTCTTCTCTTTCCCAACACACAGATAGATAGATAGATATTTTATTCCAACAAAATGATGCTAAAGGCAGAGAACTACATAACTGAAGTTTTACCATCAGAATATAGATAGGCCTACATGATTTTATTCAACATAATTTTTTTTTATGTAGTTACATGACTAAATCTACCTGCAAAAATCTCCTCCATTGTTGTACCTATCCCTTATATCCTGTGTACAGTATGTATACAGTGTTGTACTTCATGTCGTTCAGTCTGTACTTCTCCACATGTACAGAGACGTTCCTTGATTGGGAGACGTCACCTTCCTCTTCTGTTCCATCTGCCAGTCTCAATACAGAGTTTATGGCCTGATACCCTAAGTCTGTTGAATGACATCCTATGTATATAATTAAAGGTATTGTTTCTTAGTGCATATATCATGGACCATAAAACTGGGGTTAATATCCTTATAAACAACACACCTAGACGAGGGTGATCGACGAATGTATTCCTTCCATGTATCGTACTTATTTTAAGCCTGAGACTCCTGTGTTTAACATTTCACTTATAGATCTAGTAGTAGGTGTATTTGAGTTCATTACCATATTGCGAGGATAGATGAATGGGTCATCTCTATACCTCTTTACACACACACACACACCTACATCACAATTGATCAACAGATATGGTACCGTAATCTCGACCTCATTAGCATACTGTCAATAACCTCGATCCCGTGCAATCTAGACCAAAAATGAAAGGAAATTAACTTTTTTTTTTCCCCAATATGCAGCTAACGACTTCCTTTACAATAACATTTCTTTCTGTACCTAATAGGCCAATCTGTCTATAATAGGCTACCGGTACTGTATATTATGTACACGTAGGATACTATATTTATTTTCCCTCTTTTTAAACTAATGTTACTTTTCTTTATGTTTGTTTTAACTACCTACTGATCTATAATGTATACCTATGTTGTCATTCTCATTTCTATCACCTGCATATTTTCTGCTTTTCTTCCTCACTTATTATCTATTTTCTGCCTTTCTTCCTGTACATATATACATTTAGACCACATAATAATATTCTTTAGTATGTAACTACACTAGGCCCTATATATTCCTCTTCATATCCACCGACTATATAACCCTTGATTTCTCTAACTATTTTGCAGTGTAGGCTACAATTATGGCTAATGATCGATAGCCTAATAAGAACCAATATACTCCCTACAATAAATATTACAAACCACTGATCTCTATAACTTTAAAGAACTGAAGGGTTGATGCATGTACATTTGCGGACATAATTATGAAACAGACATACCTGAATGAGACGTTGTGTGTATAAATAAATGAGAGCCCAATATATACTAAGCTCGAAAAGAAGTGTGTCTGTTTCATATGTCAGCAACTGTACCCCCGTGAGCTTGTGATTTCAGGCGGCCATATTGGAACCCTAGGTTAGCATTCTGATAATATATATAGTGAGGTAACCTAAATTAACATCCACATGGGTTGTTTTCTTCCTTGAATATGTACTATATTTTTGTATTATTGGCCCCAAAAATTCGTACACCACCTACCTCATTTTTTCGAGGGTTTACAACATATTACAGAAAAAAGTCAGACTACGTATAACTGCAATACATTATTGATAGGTTTGTTGTTTTGCTAATCACCGATCAGTCACTATATCATTGCAGGACTTCCTGAATAATGACCTCTCTTTCCATATAGTCTGTGTAGGAATTCCTATTTATTTATGAAAGAGATAACAAAACTAAGAAAAACATTTATTCCTAAGAAGAATTGCTATAATATTAGAGTCTTAATTTTTTATTTTTAGATATAGAGACTTGACAAAAATGAATCACTCACCTATTTTAATCGATAACCTTCAGAGGGTAACTTATACTGTTTTGTAGTGTCAGATAATATTAGAGTAAAGAAAATACTATTGTAGGACTAATATTTGCCGTCATGTAAAATTTGTAAATAGCTCGATCTACTCTCACAATCTATAATATGGAGTTCAGTTATTACAACATACATATTATGGTATTATTATTGTAACACATCAAATTATTATATACTCATGCACATCATCTTACCTCGATCTTTATTAAATGCGCAAGACTGCAGCTAGATGTCTAGTTATTATGATGCCAACAGTGATCAGATGAGTTGTAATCCTTCAATAGATTACACCTCCGTCCTCCGAGTCTTAACTAGTGTTTTAAAGAAGGCACAACGAGTCAACAGGGGAGTAAATTAAGTCAGCGTGGATTTGGGACGGACGCCAGACACTACCGTCCTTCCACTCTCAAGACTACATGAGTACTAATTAGTCAACAAGTCTTGAAGTCTGTCTCTGTCACTCACGAGTCACGACGCACTGACCCAGCCTCGAAATTTACGGCCTTGTGGGTTTATGGACCGTATTCAAGAACATTCATGGTGTTGACGATGGCGTGGTACAGGTACGATGGCTCTGTTGTTTGTTTATGGACCCATCGTACCGGTACCACGAATGTTCTTGAATGTGGCCCATTAACCCAGCCTGGATCCGTGGCACATACTATAGTGATCTAGGTAGCGGTACGATGGCTCCATAGACAAACAACAGAGCCATCGTACAGTACCACATCATCATAAATTATACACCATGGATGTTCTTGAATATGGTGCCAACACATCAAGAAACACTTTCAGAAAGTTCTTCAAAGCTCTGATTATGAGATGCACTTTCTCTATATATTTTCTTTCTGTATATACCAAACTGAAACTGAGAATCTGCATAAAACTTACAATTGATAGATTGATTGATATTAGGCGCCGCAAGTAAGGTCATATAGCTCCAGAAAAAGGTGATAGAGAAGTGAGACAGCAAGCAGGAAGGAAAGAGAAAGAAAAAAGGGACAGTTGAAAACTAAAAGCTAGTGGCTGGGGTCGAAGGGGCGCCAAAACCCTTAAAGTATTGCCCACATCATTAATGCAGCAATTTAAAAAAGAAATGGACAGGAAGAAAAGAGAAAAAGAAGGAATAATAGTTTGGGTCCGAAGGGTTGCCAAAACCCTTAGGTATTGCCGAACCTAGGTTTCTCTAATTTAGTTTATGAGTGAGCTTGTGTGTTTCGTTTTAATGCGACATTTGACTTATTTAATTAAAAATCTGTGTGTGTGTATTGGTTACCATAGTGACGTGCAAACAAAGAAGGAAAGAGGAGCAACAGTGTGGCAACCAACTGTTGCTTCCTATATGTCAATGCCTATGATTAAATTGTACGACACTTAATTTGACATGGAGGTAAAAACAAACAATATGCTCAACAAAATCTTACATTTTTAAAACAGGCAGAATCTTTTTACAAATTCAATACTGTACTTATACGTAAAATGGATAATACCACAAATAGTATTCTCCAGTAATTACAGTACTAAATTAATCTTATTTTTCCAGAATATTACACATATTTCAATGTCATCTAAGGTAGTTCATCCTATGACATGTGCCTTGCTTCACTCTCCCCAAATTTAATCATGCACACCATTTAATTAAAGTCAACTGTTTACATAAGTTACTGATGATTCTGTGTTTACCTTATAGTGTTCCTGTTCATTAATTAAAAGAATCAGTTCTTCTATTCACTATAATTCAACACAATACTGTACACAACACAATACAAACTTCCTCGAATGCTTTCTTCTACCAACTACCAAGTAACCAACGTATTTGGCAGCTTTAAAATGATACTCTTAGAAGAAGCCATTTGTTGCATTATGTTGAATTATAGTACAGTACGTGTTAAAGTTTCATGCAGTTAGTTTGTTGCCCCAAAGAAGCCCTTTATGGCAGGTATACTAAAGCAGTACCTCAATACAGTATTAAAATGAATTCTCGGATGTATCCATTAAATTATCCTGAAGGAGAATAAATTATTATGCATGGTATTGCTACTGGTAATATTACATATAGAGGGGGTATCAGCCAGTTGACATGGAGATGAACCAAAGGGGTATTGAGGCCAATTACAATGTTTGACTCACTGATGTATAGGATCTCTGTAGCCAGCATCAGTACATGTAGAGCAATAATCTTACATACTGTACAATAATAATGAAGGGTGTGGTAAAAGGAACCACTCCAATTGTATAGACAATTTTTTTTTATGTCAATGTTAAAACTCATCAGAACAGAATAAGAATTAGATTTGTGCTATAAGTTATTTAATCACTAGAGATTAAGCTAAAGGAGTACAGTAGGTTCGCTCATTGCACATGTTCTCAATGCGCGATTCACATACTGCGCAACAAACCCCAAATCAGCATCGGTTTATTTTATTATATGATGCTTCCACAGCACGCGTTTTTGTGGCCAAGAGTGGCCCAAATCCACGGCAGTTCCAAGAAGAGCATCTATATCCTGTTTCCGCATAAAACTAGCCACTCCCCCAAACCCACACTACAACAAGCCGCTCCCCCCAGCAGGCTTCTCCCTCTCACTCAGTCAGTCTCCCATTCCCTCGTGTCCTGTGTATCCCCCTCCTCCATTGTCACCGACTTGTTGCCCCCAACCCCGTACCCTACCAACCAACACCTGCCTTAACTTTGCCAAAAGTCGAGCATAAAGAAATTCCTGTCACACGATCTGAAGCTTCAGGTTATTAAGGTGGTGAAAAGAGGAAACACGTTGATTGGCAAAGAGTTTGGACTGGCAGAGTCTACTGTACATATAGTATGGAAGAACAGGGAGGCCATTATGCAGACTGTAAGGGGTCATGGTGCTTCTGCTTTCTCGTGCCAGTAACCCAGTAATTATTTTGATGGAGCGGTATCATGTTATCTTCATTATGCATAAGGAAAAAGAGGGAGTTGTATAATGTGCATGTTTCGTTTCGTCAGGGGCCACGCTTCAGTTATGTCTGCCTTTGACTTTGAAGGGTTTATGGATGAAGTGAATGAGATCAACATTGAATGCAATGCTAGTGGTGTGGCGGCGGATGAGGGTAGTGACGCAACCTTGGGAAGAGCAGGGTAGAGGCCGACATAGTCTCACTTCTAGTGTGCTTCTGTACTACTATTTCTTTGATAAGAACTTATATTCATTGCTACTGTGACTCATAATCAAATCACAACTCCAAATACTGTACTGTACCCAGCATATTGGCGTATAAGATCTCTGTACTGTAATTGTCAGTATGAGGTAGTGGCCGCCCATAAGTAATTTTCACCAAATATAGATGTATTCATACTATAAGAATTTTTTTACGCTAGCACCTCTGTCGCCCAAATAGGCACGCAATACACGAACCTCCTGTAGTGTATATGGAAATGGAAATGAGACATGAGCTCCTTGTACAGTATCTGGGTACTGGCCAGATAATTACTAGAGAGGCACAGAAACTAAATTTGACGAATAAATGAGGATAATGTACTCTTGATGATGATGGAAATTATGATAATTTTTGTGTTTTTACTTTTTACAATATTTTCATTAACCTACCTGTTGTGACAGTGTATGGGTTTAGTTCTAACTTATTTCAATGTAAAGTATTCAAGAGCATTCAGAAAAAGTGGATGCACAGTTTGAACAACAACGGAGAGAAAGTGAGACCTCAGTAAGACAAACCCCAACAGTACAGTAGTCAAAAGTTAAATTTCTTTTTCAATTGCCATTAAAAAATTTTGGATAATAAAACATGTGTAAATAATACTTAATGCCACTGTACTGTATAACTTAGGTATATATATCCTATATATCCAGCAAAAATAATATGAATTACTTATCCTACTACTGTATATTATTGTCCATCCACCATCCAGGAAGGGCTCTGAGCTGCATGTTCAATACTGACTTGTGACTAAACTCTTCCTTTTTCAAGAATGTGGTAAAGAAATACTGATGACAACTGTACTGACTTGGTTTGTCATAATGTATCAAAGCCTTGGCTTGTATTACTGTACTGTACCCTGTCATAATTTAATACTGCAGAATTCAGGTCTTCAATAACATGAAGATTAAAATAATATTTAACAATACTGTAGGTACAAAAAGTAAACTATCTTCATGAAGGTTAGGATGAAACCGAATTATTGTACAGTATGACATAAATGAAACAGATTTAATTTATGTAAACAAACAGTAATTTGTGACAAATTGAAGAAAACTTCATGTACTACAATAGATGCTAATGACATCAATTCAACAAAACATGACAACCATAACTTGAAATAAGTTAAGTAACAAAATGTATTCAAAACAAAGAACACCTAAGGTACAGTTGAGCAAGTAGAAAGTGCAAGTAAACTATGAGTGTATATGTCCACGTCTGGTTACCACTCAAAAATTTCATTCAGTCACGTTCCACTTTACATTGGCTGTGGAGTCTTGATTGATTCATTGATAAGAAAACCAAGATTTATTATATAGAACTGAAAGATTTTGCAATAAACACTCATATTTTTCTTGCACTTTCTACTTGCTCAACTGTACAGTAGGCCAAAACCCTCCTTAAATAGAAACAATTAGGACTGCAGCCCTTATGACTTATTTGATTTTCTGACAACCAAATTATTCTTTAATTTTACCTAGCTTTTCACAGTATCATGTCATCTAAAACCAACAATTTCTCATTTGCTGCCGAGTGTAGTCTCCATAAGCTGGAATATTTTGACTTATGGGAAACTTTTCCAAATAAATTTGATATCATTATCAAAACATTTTACATTTATCCTCTTCACTCTAACACAAGTACAGCAAGTTGCTATTCTATGGCAACAGAGGTAAGAAATCTATGTATCACCAAATATGGCATCCCTTATAGTGTGACCATAAATAAACAGCTAAACGGTAATACAAACTGGATGCTAACGACTATTATAAATCCATAAATTTTTTGATGAGTCATCATATTTATACGACTTAAAATTCTTGTCTATTTTACATAATGGTTTCAGTCATAATTAATAACAAGAATTGTACACAAAATTAAAATAAATAAAGAATCCCTACTCATCCAATATTCCAGACCTGTATGGTAAAAGAAGAGGTGAATACTGTACTGTAATTCCAAATTATCTCCCTTTCACTCACATTTGTGCCAGATATACTGTACAGATACAAACATGTCCATTTATTCACAATCTACAGTATAGATGAATGAACCTGCAGGAAATGTGAAGAATGAATGAACAATAGAGTCTTAGCACCAGGTCAATACTGACCAGTATAGAAGTACAGTAGTTACCGAGACTGAAATATCATTAAAGGGATAATGAGAGAAAGCTGTCAATGAGGAGTGATGACATTAGCAAAGGGGGATTATTAAGAAGAGTAGAAGTCACATTCCTGAGAGCTATACTCTCCCCAAAATGTCTTGAAATGAAGACAAGCTTGGGTCTTTATGGTTTCCCTTCCCTTTTTCTTCAGCGTCATCTAAATTTATTTATTAACTTCTGGGAACCTTCACAACCTTATTAAGCTCATACAATCTATTATAGCTTTATATCTTTAATCTGACTGTGCCTGGGTATGTCCATTGCACTATACTGTACAATCTTGCATTCAAGTGGGGTGATTAAATTTGAATGACAATGTGGTAATGGTATGTGAAAAGCTAGCAATCATACTTTATCTCACTTTTTTCATAAATATTAATACAAGCTAGTAAAATCTCTACTTTTATCATCTTTTATATTCATAAACTCTTTATGAAAATTATTTCTTACAAAGTAATGAACACATGATAATCAGGGTTCAAAATACAGTACATTAACACATTTGCATCAGTACACACAGCAACCTTGCTCTCTTTCATCATACACCAAAAACATTCATTCCTCTCCCATTTGCAAAGAGTCAAGAAACCATGTCAAAAATCCCTTTCCTCAATCTAAATTTCCAACAAGTTACATCACATTACATTACCTTTACTTTTCTCGTGAATGTCTCTTTAGGGTTTCAATTCGGAGAGCTGATCCCCTCCCTCTTGAAGACATTTTACGAGGACACGACTGTGGTGAGGGTGGGTTGGAGTCTTCCGAACTAGTACTTGCCAAGGAATGGGTAGGGGATTGTGAGGTGATGCTTGGAGAAAGGGGGTTGCTATTCAAGTTTTGGCTTCGCTTAGGTATGGCTGATGATGATGAGTGTTTGTGCCTCTTAGTTACCACTTTATTCTTTTTATCGGACCCAAGTGGCCTCCCTCTTTTCCTGGTGGAACTAGAGGCTGAGGAGGAGGATTCTGATAAATATTTGTTACCGGTATCTGATTCTGAGCCAGCTAGAGGGTCAGGAGAGGGGGATCTGCTGAGGCCTCGAAATAGCTGAACAAAACATGATGTGGTCTGGGGGATTAGAATGGGGGAACTGGGTGATGAAGGGGAAGATGAGAGGCAAGAAGAGGTTGGTGGTGCTTCCACTGGAGGAGACAACTGTGAGCTTGAAGATGAAGATGGAAGAGGGGGGACGGGAGAGGCTACAGGAAGGGAAGAAGGCGGTGGAGGAGAGGAACTTGTATGTATAGGGTTAGGTGGCTTAGGAGGGACTGGGGAGCTTGAAGGTGATGCCATAGTGAACTGGTACACCCCTGATGAGGTTGGTGAAGGTGGAGTGTTGGAGCCTGGACTATTTAGAACCATGTTGGTGGGTGATGGAGAGGGGCTGAATGTTAGCTTCTTCTCCAACATGATGTCCTTCACTATAACCTTGCTGGGTCTCACTACATCTTGATACATCTTGCGTTTGATGGCAGGCATGGTGAGGTTGCTTGGTTTATTAATTCTTACTGGTCTTCCTGGATGGAACTTCCTCTGGTGATTGATGTGGAGCTCTTCCAAGGGGTCACTCGCCAAGCAGTAGAGACACACGTATGGCACGCTGCTGATATGTGTGGCAATGTGCTTGGACATGTTATCTTTGAAGGGTGTACGGAAAGAACACTCAGAGCATGTCAGCATTTTCTTTTCATGGGTGGATCTGTGGTGCAGGTCCAGGTCTTGGAAGGAGCAGAAAGAATCCTGACAGAATTTGCATAGGAAGTTTTTGGGTATGAAAGACATCATATGCTGTTCCATTTCTCCTACTTGACTACTGGGTTCTCTCTCCTTGTCCACTTCAGGGCTCTTCATCATCTCCATCACCTTTGAATTCTATTGGAAAAGAGGAAATAATTGTAATAAAGTCATAGAATTAATGCCGGAAAGATAATTATTATGAAATCTTAGAACTATACGGGATAATAGTTGCATCATACAATACTAAGTATTATCATGGACAAGTAATGGTGGTTTCTAATGATTCAAACTTCTACTGCCCTGGCACTGATACTGTTCTGACCAAACAATACATTTTGATGCAGATAAGAGAGATATCCAACAACATAGGCCTTCAAAACAACACATAAAAATAAGGATTACCATACCATATATGGTACTACAAGGTTACTATTGTCTTGTCTTGATTATGATGCATAAGTAAACAATAAGCGTACAATTTGGGTAATGAATAAAAAGTAGGTAGCTTTCCATAACAAAATATGTCTAGCATTAAGTAAGTTAATAATAGTGGGCAGGAATTGCAATGCTATAAGACATAGCCTAGTGTAGATGAATATATTATAATGAGGAGTAAGTTTATTGATGAGTTATTATTATTGCTTTTTTAGCCCTTATGACTACTGTACTCCTCAAATAATGGTTTCATCTGTACTACTGAGTCTCTCCAACAACCTTTCTCACTTACCTCTCTCTCATTAATTTTACTTGTCTTTTTCTTCTCATTTTTTCTCTCCTTTTCCTCTATGCTCTTCATTGTCTTCTTTTCTTTCTTTCTTGATTCTTCTGGTGTCATTGTGTGTCTTTTTCTCAATTTCTCCTCTCTGTACCCTGCACTACATCTCTCCTTGGATTTACTTTGTTCAATCTGTCTTTTTTTTTTTTCCTGCTTCTTTCTTCCTAGTTCCATTGTTTTAAGCACATTATATCTCTTCATTGCTGCTGCCATATCCATATCTTGCTTGAGCAATTCTTCCCTTCTTTTATCTCTCTCCTTTCTTATTTTCCTCTCTTCCTCCAACAGTTGCACTTGCAAAGTGCTTGGTTTTACTTTCCTTCTTCGTATTTCTGGATATTTTGGTTTCTCTGGAGGTGTTGGATACTCAATCCTTTTTACCGGTACAGGTACCTCTAAAGGTTTCGTTTCCTCCTCCTGTTTTAGCTCTGGAGATTCTGTCTCTTCATTCTCTCCCTCCGAAACTTTGGTTTCTTCCCACTGTACAATTTTTGGAGGTTTGGTTACCTTCTGGCTTCTCATCAACTCTCTCATTTTCTGGAAAAATATTTAAGAAATATATTAACATACAGAATTTCAAAATTCTAAGTTATCATAAATATCATTATCAAGACCCCATTTCTGCTTTTGCAAGGAAGGGGCTCCATGGCCTGAAATAGAAATCTGAAATCACAGTGAGAGAGGGACAAAATACCTAGAGAAATGAGTCACTCACATTCATTCCCCCTTTTAAGCCCCACAACATTCTCAGCTCCCTCAACAATTAAATTCATCCATAACAAAAGTTGTTTCATTTACCTATAATGACAATATCCAATCTATGAATACTCAAGTACAAACTCAGTTATTAGCCAATAACCGGAATATCATACCCTCCTCTCCTTGTCTGGTTTACCCCTTTTTTAATCTAAGCTTTCTTATACTATCATGCACCATATTGTACCATCTTTTCCTACCACTTCCCCATCTTCTCTTTCCCCAAAAAAATATATTTATACACTTTTTTCACCATTATAGTGTGCACAATGTGATGATGTATGGAAGTGAGACTTGGCCCGTAAGGGTCGAGGATATGTGTTGCATGGAGAAAAATGATATGAGAATGATACGATGGATGTGTAATGTAAGCCAGAAAAACAGACTTAGATCAGAAGAACTCAGGGGAAGATTAAATCTAGACAGTATTGGGAGATGTGTTCAGAATAGGAGACTACGGTGGTTTGGTCACATTGAGAGAATGGACGAGAGTGCTTGGGTTAGTAGATGTAGAGCAATTGATGTAGTAGGTTCAGTAGGTAGAGGAAGGCCAAAGAAAACATGGGGGGAAGTGATACGGATGGATTTGAGAGAAAGAGGAGTTAGAAAAGAGCTGGCCAGAGATAGGTTAGCTTGGAAGGCCATTTCTAAAAACCGTCCAACGCATGCCAGCATGCAAGACGGAATAATAATAATTATGATGATGATGATAGTTTCATCCATTCTTTCCACATACTCTCACCATCTCAAAAACATTTTCCTCTACTCTTTGTTCGAGTGATTTACATGTACAGTACAGCAGCCTACTCACACCACAGATTAACAAATTTCTGCAGTCAACTACAATTCTGGCCACCACCATACCTGTGCCTCCGGGTCGAGGGATGGAGTGATGAGGCCACGCACCCGCAGGTCATGAGCCAAGTCCAGTAAGGGGTCCAGGAGAGAGGGCTCCAGGTCAGCCTTACCCAAATACATAAAATCCAGCAGAGCCTCTAGTGCAGCTGGTCGTGTGTCTGCCAGTACTAAGGACACAGGTTCTGCCTCTGAACCTACACCTGCTAGGACCCCCTCCAGGTAGGAACTACAGGTGCTGAGGATGAACTTGTGAGCTGCATAACGTTTTCTGCCGCAGTATAACAACACATCGGCAAACACTTCCTGTAACATTATGGTATATAAGTATATCATTTTCATGTATAGTACTGCTTCAGACATTTATAATAGATTTCACAAGACTGTAAAGTAAAGCATATCAACTAAAGTCTGCTTGTCATTTCTTCATATGATGCAGAACTATAAATTTAAAATGTACAAGTCATTGTGATTATCTTCCTATTTTTATTGAATATTTACATATGTCGTGATTTTGTTGTCCAAGCGTCGGCTTGGGGTACCAAGCTGGCTTGGAGCAAGCACTATCTGACAACAAAAACACACCAGATCACATGGAGCCGAACAACTGTCTTGACGAAGGTGCCAAACCAAAATAATAGCCGAAAAATGACCATTTGACGGAATCGTCATATCATAGGAAAGCAATAAAAGGGTTAATATTAAATTGAATTAGGAATACATTTTGGCAAGATTTAAAATAACCACAGAGAAGGCCAACTGATCTCCAAATAAAATCATCACAATTATAATATAGGTACACAGCCTCATATAGAGTTTAGGTGGAGGGAAAAAAACAACAAAAATTGGACACTCTTAACTTAATTATTAATGAAAACTTGATGGCTATTATACCAATCCTCACAAGTTGAAATTTCACCGAAATTGTATGGTTATTATATGTTAGGTAAAGAATCAATAATTAACTGAGTAAGCACATTTTTTTTTAATAATAAATACTATTTACATTAATACCTCTGCAGCTGTGTAAGTACTGGTAGAAAATTGTAAGTTTGATTACTTACAAATAATCCTTTAAATTTGGTCTTCCATAATAATAAATTATGTACAAAAATTATCAAAGCAGCCTATACCTCCTTAAATAATATTTCAACATTTCATTACATCATTATTTTTGTTTATTTGGCACTGAATGTAAGTTACATGCACTAATTATAAAGCCAATTTCAATTATCTGTGGTCCATATTATTGTTGTCAGGTGACCAAGCGGGACCAAGACTGCTCCTGAGCAGGGTTGCTTTGGATTCGAAGACGGCTTGCTTTTAAAGGTTACCGCTTGGCACGGCTTTGTATCCAAGCGGCCAACAAAAACAGTACAGAGCAAGCTCGCTTGGTGAATAGCAAGCGAGCTTCGTGTCGCTTGGACAACAAAAACACGACAATAGTATTTAATATTGTTTATGTGATTACCTGTGAAACAAAAAAATTAATCATGTTACATTTTACTGAAGACAGAAGTTAAGGAAAAGTCTAAGTATAGAAAAATTAAAGATATCTGTACGGTACCTTCTCACGGAGAGTTGACAAGACACGTGCAAACACTTGCTTGTGGTCTGTCCACTTCAGCATCACACTCTCAACATCATCAGCCATTGTGCACATCTGCAAACACAAATGTTGGCAAGACTATACTAATGTAACTTACACTACCTACACTCTATCAAGGTGACCAATATATACAGTATGTTTTTCTAACCTAACTCAATCCAGTCTAACCTAAGTCAACCAAACATTTACCAAACCTAATAATAATTTCCCAGAGCATTAAATTAGAGTACCAAGTAACCTTAATACTTGTACAACCATGAAGAATTTAATCAAACCTTCACATGAGTAGACAAAAGGATTTCACTCCCTTTTTATCTACTAATGTGGGAGTTTAATTAAGGTAGAATAACACCATAAATTTTCCATTTGTGTGTGTGTGTCCTATCACAGTTCTGGATATTATATTAATTACAATACCAATACTGTACATTTTGTTGTCAATGTAAACGAGTCAAACCACTTATAAAACTTAGTTAGTGAAATTTTTACCGATAGTCAGAAAACAAGATTAAAAAAATGAAATTACAGGTTGAAATTGACCGATACCGACTAGTCACGTAGGCCATGTTCGTATTTCTTAACCCACCATTTATCTAATAATTTACTTACTTTACACGATATATGCCATCAGCAAATGCATCCCTAAGCTGATAAATGGTCCGGAATATCAAAACTCTCAATATATAACTAAAGATTAAACAAACAAGCAAACATTGTACAAGCTTGGGCAGGGATGAGCGAAGTAGGAAAACTATAAATTAATTATATTTCATTTATAACGAGTACTTTAGTGTAATAGCATGCACACATCCATTCTTACCTTAACTCTGACTAATTACAAGAAAGCTGCCTCATCCACGGCATTATAATACGATATTTAATGGCTTATATCTCATGGCTTCGGCCTTGGTACGAGTAAAAGCCTATGTAGTGTAAATATAAGCATCGACCATCTCACCTTGGGGACTGTAGTCACTATAAAGATTTTTTTTCAGCATTTCCCTTATATATCTGCATATTCCCTTTTTAATTAATTTACCTAAAGCCTGTATATATAAATGTAATAATAATAATAATTGAAACGTTTATATTAAGCATCGATCATCTCACCTTGAGGACTAGTTTTTTTTCTTTCCCCTTTTTTTAATTAATTTTAAATAGCCTGAATAATGAATGTATGAATTATTTAAACATTTATAAGCATTGACCACCTCAGATCAACTTATCTCCCAGAGTAGGGAACTTTAATTAACTTGTATATAAAACTATTACAGTAATATTTAATTAAATGCAAAGGCTCATTAGCATCGTATGTCACTTATTATCACATTCTTATCAGTCTATTTCCTTCGTATGTTACTTATTATCACATTATTATCTGTCTCTTTCCATTTTACTACTAAATTTAAATCTGTATAATGCTGCAGAAATGTACACTCGCAATATTATAAATGTATCCAGCTGGTAGGTTTGCTATGAATAGCCTGCAGACTGGGATACAAATTTTGGATTGAGATTCTGCGTGTGTAGCCTGCCTCTACCTAGATCTAGACCAGCAGCAGTGGTTCCCAAACTGGGGGCCATATAGAAGAATGTAGGGGGCCATAATCTGAGGCTATGCATAAATAAAACCAAAGGAGTTTGGCGGGTAGGTAGCCAGTGGAAGGAACTTTTTTTTTATTTTTATATATATATATATATATATATATATATATATATATATATATATATATATATATATATATATATGATCCGACACTGGACATATCCTTAATCAAGCCCGTTATCGTGGCCCAGGTCAACTGATGCTCACACACACACACGTCACGACTTACAGGTTCAATACAGGTTTGTGCAATGCCTTGCTGCCAGACACATGAGTAATACGTCCTTTTTTATATGATTCTGTGTTCTTGACATAAAACAAGACATGGGGATGTATTAGGGAAGCAAGATAATTTTAACTCAACATAATTCTAATCTAAGGCTTCCTAAGCTGTGTATTCTGTATGATAACCTGGTCTTGAATCTTGCGTATCAGCAAGTATGTTGACTATGTTCATATTATTCAGTTAACGGGTTATGGTTGTGGATGGGGGGGCATGGACAAGGATCAGGTATGAAAAGTGGGTAACGACCAGAAAAAGTTTCGGAACCACTGCTCTAGACTAAACTCGCTACACACAATGACACAAACAATATTTCAAGTTTTGTAGCCACTACACCATTATACGTTTTTCACATGCTAACGATAAATAAAACTAAATAATTATATAATAAGAACTTTTCGAAACTTACTGATCATGAACAAGATAATAATAACTATAATGTTTTGAGCTGTTCCTGTATAAATATAATATGAAAACAAAGCTAGAGTACAAGTTCAAGTTCACAACTTCACACTATAGTGACACTTGATTATAATAGTCACACACTACACACAACAGTCCACACACACACACACATGCATCCATATGAAGTGACATGATGACGGGACGTGTACAAATACTGTACCTGCGTAAGATGAAGATGTTCGAACGTCTCTCTCGCCTATTATGCAGTCGGTCTGTGTGTGCTAATGAAAAATGTATTGAGGGATTGCACACGAGAGAGAGAAAGAGATAAACAAACGTGCTGCAGGTATATGCATCCTCTAATTTTACCTCCTTGTAAACTTTCTCCACAATGAGACTAAATTAGCATCTATACACATAAGGCTAGTACCTGAAAAAAAAATACGAATAATCCAGCGGAAAAAGTATAGGGATTTGCATTTATTCCTTGGCCATGGGGATATGCAAGGTAGAATATTCGCTCTTTCAAATTTTGGGACGAGGGGCGAGAGGTCATCATATCAACAGCTGAATCCTGCCTGTATTTTTAGAGGTTATATATTTTGGTTTTAAATACTTTACATTTAAGTAAGTTTTAACATTTTAATTCTACATCTTTATTCAGTTCATGAATATAATACTTACACACAGCCTTTCTTTTCAAATTCTTTATTTACCACTTGGTAAGAAACTTAATGTTGGGTGAAGTAACGTGCGATGAGAGGTAATTGAACCACCAGTAACCTTGGGCAAAATAACTTCATAATGTGGGGGAATTGACTGCATAGGGTGGGCAAAATGACCGGATACCATTACCATGCCTTGTACTTCCTTCAGAACTCTGGATCACTCTGACCATGCCTAGTACTGTACACCAAATAAAATTAGAATAAAACCAGTTTAATGTTTCTTACATATTTATTCTTCATGCAGTAAGTATATACATCTATCTTGTCACCAGACAGTGAACTTCAACACTGGCAACTGACTTTTTTAATATAAATAGTTTAAAATATGTCTTCTTGGGGGACAATATTTGGCATTCTTGCCTGTACTCTACTGGCACACTTTAAACAAGTGTAATAACCTGTACTATAAGTACAAAATTATTTAATCCTGCATCATATCTATGTAAGGTGTGAAAAAAAAGAGCCTATATACTGTACAGGCATTACAATATATATACTGTATTGAGTCACCTGACATTAGATGATGCATAATAATCTCTACACCATTCTGCTATGTTACAACTGGAGTACCAGTTTTGTACTCAGCATACTACAATAATGGTCTTGTCTGGTGGTGTAAGTCCATTCACAACAACAACACATCAACACATTGCATTTACAGTAGACTCTCCACATTAAGAACAAAGGATCATATATCATTCTCTGTTTGACTGGATGGAACACTTCATGGACTTGTTGTTGGCGTAAATTATATTCAATGATGTGTAATACAACTAGACACAATGTAAATAAAGACACCATGTGTAGAGGAACATTAACCGACAATATTTACTTACAGCCCTAAACTGGAAGAAACTGTAGTGAAATGTTGCTCCAGCAAAGGTTTCATCTCAAATGGTACTTCCATCCACAAATACTGTACTAATATTTACATACTGGAAGCTAAAAAACTGCAGTACTCAAATTTCTTTTTCTAAAATTGTGCATTCAACAATACCAACCAAACAGAGAGAATGAGTACAGTATGAACTTAATGTGAACTGGTCCGGACAACAATATTATCTTTACTTTAGACATGGTACATATAATATTGTGAACATGACAGACAGATATCACAGTTCGGGGGATCGCGTAGAGTGGTGGTGTGGGTATGGCACTGCTGCTTGTGGCACGGTCGTGGAGCAAAGTTATATTATGCCTACCAATCAAAAATCTTGGATAATAACCCATTGTTGAGTGAGGGTTTCCCTTGGGTTGAGTAAAGCTGAACATTGTTAGCCAGAGTATAGGCAAGGTATTCCTTTATGATGAATTACAGTACAGTATAGTTACTTTGTTAGGTTCATTACTGTACAGTATTAGGTCCCTTTCAATAAAATACTGACCTAAACCATAACAAATTATGATGTCAGTCCTTCAGATTTGTCAATGAATATGGAGGAAAGTATTCAATAGTTACATTTGGTTGTGCATGGTTATGACTGCAATAGTAAACTTTCCAATTATCCCAAGTATACATTAATAATACAGTGATGAGCTAATGAAGGCAGGAGAAAAAGACAAAACTTATGTCTGTGACTATACAACTTGTAACATTATTTACAACAGGTCACTTAATGCTGTACATACACTTCACAGCAATTATTTCAACCATTACCAGTGCAAATGCTAATAAAAATGATCAGTACTGTACCTCTTATTACAAATTAGAAACAGCAGTTATGAAAATTAGTTATGGTTTGAAAATTTCCATAAAAATATCAGTAAAATACTGATAAAAAATAATCAGGATGAATAAATATATAAATTATCGCAATATAAAATTAGTAATTGGTACAGTACATTATTCCCATCCCAGCAAAAATCAACTGAATTCTGACATGAAAAATGAAATACAGTACAACCAATATTTTACTCTAAGTAATAAAGAACTTATATGGGACCTGCAGCAATCTGTATGCACAAGTTGAATGATAACATTACAGTACTGTACTAAAATAGAGCAACTATCAGTACATACAATTTAGACAAAACATTTATACATTATTTCCTTTACAAAGACAATATCCAATGAAAAATTAATTAAGTAGGTAGTGTCTGGAAAAAATGATCTTTAGAATGAATTTTGGGTTGAATATTTAATTAATTAATGTTTTCAAGTTAAGTAATATCATCTGAATACAGTGTATCAACATATGTTACAATTTGAAATTTCATGATGAATGAGGACACAGGCAATGAAAAGAGTTGTTTTAAATGAAAGCTGAAATCTCTAACATACTCCAAGTACTGTATTATGAAGAAAACAGAAATACAAATCAAACTTATCATCTCAGAAGAGATTTGATTTTGAATTTGAAAAACTAAAACAAGAGCAAACATTTCAGCTTATTAAAAAGTATATAAAGTCTGATGAGTCATGTTGTCTCCACCACATGAAGCATGACGTAGAGTATTTGTGGCGTTTTTATTACTTTATTCATGATGTTGTCATGTTTCATATAGTCGTTAGCAATATACTTTCTGTATCAAATGCACTTAGAATATATACAAATTCATAGGCTCTTCACATAATGGATATTTCCAGCCCTAGTGGTGAAAGATTGAATTACATGAACAAAAGTAAAACCCAATGTCACACTGAACTCTCCCACCCAACTTTCACTGGTCTGTAACATTTAAGACTAAATACGTTATGCTTAACTTGTGACAAAATACATCAAAGGTATTTCATTTTGCTGTTATACTGTACAATATTATTAGATAATTAATATTGTACAGTCAATGTCATATCTGTATATTAATTGATTACTAAGCAGTACACTTAACTGAAGTAATTTCCTCACATATACAGTACTGTTTTTTCCTTTTACTTTCCATAAAATTGATCTTTCCTAAAGATGGAAATTTCTACACATGAATGGCTAACATTACACTGGAGGTTTTAACTGACTGCAGACCAACTTCACAGTGAACGAATTAAACAAATTCTATAAATACAATCACAATACAATGCTATCATTTCACTGTTATTCCATGACTTAAGTTTTCAGAAATGAACTATCATACACTAGAACAAATATAATTACACAGTACAGTACATACATAATGCTAAAAGTATTTGTTCAGTTTGAATACTTCTGGTAAAAGGAATGAAAATGAGTAGCTATAAAACATATTGCTTACACCAGCACCTCAATTATTATACTTATCAAGTTGGTTAAAAAATTGGAGATAACGTGTAATCTTGACAAAGATTTACAACACAGTTTGTGACATGATATGAGTATTTTGTACCTGAATTTATAAATACCCTATATTAAAACATAGTTTCTATTATCTTTGGTAAGAGTCACGGTAAAATCACTGGACCTTATAGTACTTGGTCAAATAATAAGAATTAATGACAGGAAAATATCCGTTAGTAATGGAGGGAAGACCATGGTGTACTGAAAAATCCCCCCCAAATGGGAAATTTTGTATTTTAATGTGGTGATGTTCTCCCAATCTAAACTACTGACTGAGACAATGGTTTGAAGAGTTAGAAAAGTCAATTCTTATCTCTTCATATCCAACCAAGGACTATGCAGCATGACATGAAGCTCAGTATGTTAGTGTTCCATGTCAACAAGTACAGTATATCAATTACAAAGTTGATCCAGGAATCAATGGTCTCACACTAACAATATTATCAACACAACAATTTTCTCCAACTTTACACCTCTATTTTTCTAATACCTGACATCTCATCCCTTGGGATTTACCAAAAAATTGTAAGCCAAGCATTAAAATTTTGTGCATTAATTATGTGAAGAAGACTGTGGCTACAGGATATCTTTGGTAGGTAACTCCTTAATTTAATTCAGCATCCTCTAGCACTATTCCTTTCTGCAACTTCACACATCTGAAGGAGCAATCTGATCTTTTAACCCTTGCTTTCCCATGTTACAGGTTTAATTTATTGTTATCATATTATGACTATTAATTGTTCATTATTGTCTCCATGTACTCAACCAGTTCATACAGTAAGAACCCTGAGCTGGCATGTGAGCTGGGGTGTCAATCAAATTTGAATTGTGTTTGGGAAACTTGATCAAAGACACAAGGCAATCATTTCCCAGCCTAGTCAATGCCCCTGGTGAGTGAACTCTCTGGGGTGATTTCAAATTCATTTAGTGCTGAAAGGATGTTGATAAGGTCCCGGACCAACTGTGGGTCTCTGAGGAAGGAGGACTCATCATACATGTGGCTGGTAACTGGTGACCGCTGAAGGGGAAGCAGGATCCCAGGCAACAGGTGTGCTCTAAAAAAATAAATATGTTAGCATACTGATACATAATTTTTATATATATATCATGAGTATATTGTACAGTACAGTACCTAGCAGCAAAATAAACCTCAATATGATAATATAAAAACATAGGTCACACAGATTAACCCAGTACTGTATTATATAAAGAATGACAGAAAAATTACTGCATCAATAGAGTTTCCTCCTGCATTGGTGTTTTCTATCACACTAACCTTGCTGCCAGACAAACAAAGAGCTGGAACTTGTCATCTTTGCCAAGATGGGTGGACGATGCATTGATGCGTGACACAAGAGACACAAACTCAGCCATACTAGCCAAGCCTTTATCACGCCCGTCTCTGGTTATTCCAGTGAGTTGCTCTCGTGCTGCATCCTCTCTTAACACCACCTCAAAATGCTGTTGTATCCTCTCTATGGGGTTATACAGATATAACTGTACTTCATACAACTAGTACTGTACTGTTACAGATTCCAAATTTATATGGTTAGAAACAAGAAATATTCATCAATTATCATATCTATCAATATGTATAGTATTTGAAAATATATGAATATCACCAAAGAAGGTATACATTATATAGCAGAAAATTACCAAAGTAATCCCAGAGGTAAAGATTCTTCCCAAAAAATCTGGTGGATTTGAATCCAAACGAGAAGACTTGCTCCAGGCAGCAAACCAGACCAAAGTCTCCACACAGCAAGAGGGTGAGGCTGCCTCTCTCCTTCTCAGGCTTACAGAAATACTTTACTAAGCTGTTCACCGAGTCAACTGAAAGAAAAAGAATTTTTTTAAAAATTCTCTAAGAATGTCTTCTTTTGAGAAAATCACATTACAATGCTACCACAAACCACATGTATGCAAGTAGAGAGTGAGCTAAGTGTGAATTGATATCTGTGTGGGGTTGAGGCAGGGGTTTGGTTCAGGAATAAAGCATCAATCCATATAAATGAACATAAGATCAAGAAGCAATACAAACCTAAGTGTTGCTGTATGTCTGGAACAGTGAGCCTCAGGTCTGAGCGGCGAGGTCCGGGCACGTTGGGTGAGCGGCAGCGTGGGGGAGTTCTACACGACTCAACCAAGTCATCTGAAGTTACATCCGAAGGGACTAACTCACCCACTAAGATACGCTCCAGTGACCCATCATCTATGCCTCGACCCAACCACCGTCCACAGGGGAATCTGGTGACACAGCAAGGCAGGATGTCAATGAATTTGAGGGAAAGAGGAACTTGAAGGGGCATTTGAAGGCATTATAATATAAATAAGAAGCCTGTACTGTTTCCTACAAATCATGCCATGAAACAAATTCTTTCAATAAAGACTTGTTATGTGGGAGTTTGGAGGAAATGTTGGACTCCAAATCACACATAACACAACTCTATTAAACAACTCAAAGTCAAAGTACCCAAATCTATGGGTTGGTTACAAGACTATATTATAATCAGAAGTAGCACTAAAAATAATGATGACCTGTTCATTAGAAAAACCTACTTCCATGTGTGTCCAGTGATGTCATTTCTGACCAGAACATGTTCCACCAACCACTTGGGAGAGATGCCTGTATTGTCATGACCCAGCCTCAGTGTTGTCAACAGGCCCAGGTTTTTGTGCTGAGGAAAAGATGCCAACTGTTAGGAAATGTCCCCCACATTTACTATTTCTTTCTTTACACAGTACTGTAAATCCTTGGTTCCTGTCACTAACTGGTGCTGAGTATAATAATTATGTGTTAATGAAAAGCTCTAAAGCTAAATAATTAAATTCATGGTATTTATGGTTATTGGTACCAAATTAGATTAATTAGAATACTGTACACATAAATTCTACCAACCTGGAAGACAAACTCAAAATGGTTTCTACCGATTGGAATATTGTCTGTCTGTCCCAGAGAGCCAGCCAGACTCACCCAGGCATTGGCTGAGGTACTGGCACCACTCAACTTCCGGGAGGGAAATATCACAACCCTATACGGTACCACTGGAACAAAAATTATATGTATTATATTATTATTTCAGAATAATATAACTCTTACTAAGAAAAATACCCTTTATGTATTGTGTCTGAACTAGATACAGTATTATTTAAATAGGCTGGATATTAATTTAACAGAACTGAGCCAAAAACAACAGATAATGCAACAAAGAAAGATCAAATTATGACATTATCACAAAATGATTGAGACGGAATGAACATGCATGGTTGTGGAAAGATGAGTAACTTACAGGTGTTGAGGTAGGTATTGGTGAAACAGTAATAGTCAACCACATTGAGAGAGAGCAAGTATGAAAGAAACTGTTCTTTCTCATCATCAGAACGAAGGAAGGCGTAGCGCTTGTAGAGGGAACGGAGCAGGTCTGGCCGGGACAGTAGTGTGGTAAGGTGGGTGGCTAACACTTTCTTCTCTAGGGTGAGACGGACCCAAGCCCGTGCATAACCAATTTGGCTTTTGATCTCTGTCATGCCCAGAACAGTACGCATGTCAAAACTAAGTGAGACTGGAAGTGGGCGGAGAGTTGGTATGGCTGGATCCTGTTGTCTGGTGTTACGTCTGTCGAGGGAGCGGTCACTCTGCCGTCGCTCGGGTGGGCCACGGGTGCGACGCAGACTGCCGCTGGGGGACCGAGTTGGTGATGCTGGAGCACTCTCAGTCTCTAATGCCAGGGTTGACAAGTCTGAATGAAGATAAATGGAATATTATGCTACAATTTTCCCTTCATACTGTACTTACCAAATGCACTTCTCTTAACCCAATGTTTCACATCTGCTTTTTAAATATTTTCTTGAAGAAAAAAAATGGTTCCTTGACACTGGAAACATGTATCTTAGTTAAGTATATACACTGGGGGCAATAGTTCTGTTCTGATCCGAATTACAGCATGAATTTCTGCCAACTTCACATCCCCCTCCTCCTGAGACGCTGTTGTTTGGGCCTCACTTGTAGTTTGGCAGATTGAAGGCAACTTATCTTTACAAACTCTACCATGAAGCAAAATATATCACCAGTACAGATGTGCTAAGACATATATGAGTATAGCCTCACTAACATAAACAATACTGTAGCATATAATACAATACAGCATACCATTGT
This sequence comes from Petrolisthes manimaculis, assembly GCA_034508575.1. Lineage (NCBI taxonomy): Eukaryota > Metazoa > Arthropoda > Malacostraca > Decapoda > Porcellanidae > Petrolisthes > Petrolisthes manimaculis. The sequence continues at coordinate 26,871 of JAWZYT010003622.1, read as the reverse complement.
CTACAGTATTTTCACTTACAATACTGTACTCCTTCATGTTTCTTGGCTGTAACATATTTGCTCCCTACACACCAAAAGCCAACAAATGGAAGGGTTGTTACGGAAGTAATTCTCTCAAGCGGAATGCCCTATCACAAAACATTATCTTGGATATATAAAATTATATAAAATTTATTAAGTAACATCATGCAAGTATTTATTAAATTCACACTCTCAGGTTTATCATTGAGAAACTGGACATCAAAGTGATTCTGAGTGTTTATGATGACCAAACAAAATACAGTTCATACATACTGTACTAGTAGACTAAATCACTGTGAATATTATGCTTTTTGTTGATCAACCAAACATGGGAGTGTCAAAAGGTTAAAATTATAATAAGCAAAACCACTTACCAAAATTATTTGCTAACTGTGATGCCAGATACCCGAGACCACTAATGTTACCCGCTCTAATGGATAAGACAAGCTCCGACAAGGGTGACAAACTTCTTCTTATCTTTGGTGAAGAGTTTTGAGGAACTGAAAAAACAATTATGATCTTTCCTGAGTCTGGGTGAGGCAACTGAGGCCTTCTTTCTTCCATTGATGTTAGTGGAGAGCCGGATATTTGCGTAAAGCAAATTAGTCTAATCAATCTATTGTACTACAAAATACAATTCCCTGCACTCCTACATTACTTTACATTGTATTGCCATTCCTCCTTTCTAAAGTACAGTATACATTTATCTATTCTGAAGAGTTTGACTTCAAGATCTGAAGATATGTGAGGAGTGACATCTACAAAGATTGACTCAAATGTAGAAAGTACAGTAATAAGTCTTGGAATATTTTACACTGTATACTATACAGATTTGGGAAAGAATGGCAATCATTGCATGATGGTTAATAGGAGTGCAGGCAACTGTTTTTGTGTAGCTAAGCATCAGGGCAGCAAGTTAGAAAGCTTGTTAGGTTTTAGATTTGTGGGTTCCAGGTAGATAGGAATATTCTAAGTTCACAGCATATAATAACGATTTTGTTAGAAGCTGATACTGTTAAGCATGCAAACTGTATTCGATTTTTTTTTTTGTTTGTTAGTGATGTCAGAAGATAATACAGTAGCAGCATTAGTGGTCACGCTCATTGGCCTAAAGAAAAATGGTGTTCAGAATGAAATCATAACAAGTGAACCGATTCAGGGTGTACAGTACGGTACAATCAACAGCACAAGTTAGTACCAAGCATAAAGTTTACACAATATTGTATCATTTTAATGTATGCAGTAAAAGATTTTTGTTAAATTATACAGTAGTAAAGAGATAAACTCATCTTTAATTTTGATGATGATGTCAATTTTTATAGATACATTGATACATTAATGTTTTTTAACTATTGTCATACAGTAGAGTACTGCATTTACATTCTGACTCTAGTTACAAACTTTATGCCCATATTGAGAAGTACAGTACAGTAGGTCATCACCAACACCAAACACCAAATGTCATAACATACAAAATGACAGCCAGTAGTAGAGAGGGAAACATCAGGGTACAATACATCCAAAATATTACAAGCAGAGATTACTGTACTGTACTTGTGTTAGGTGGGATGTAACTCTCAATGAAAGTAAAGGAAACATACAACTAGTAGTGTATATCGTCCTCAGTTTCATTAATTCTTCAACTACATACAGTACAGGAGAAGGTAAAGGAAGTGACTATGGTGCAAGCAGTACAGATATTCATAGATACATGATATTGCTATGGCATATAACCAGTGTACAGTCAAAATAATCAAAGAAAATGTTGCAACAGGTCTTGTCTGAGCCTTGACAATGAAGGTACAGTATAATGTTTTTTTCCCTGACAGTACTATTACATTTATCATAACTAGGCTAATCTAAAAAGTATGACATTTCTTAGCATATGTGATAGACATACAGGATTTTTTTTTTACGTATTATTAGATATTTAGACTCTAAAGTGTGTTGTAATACTTTCTTTGATCTGACAGTGCATATGAAACATAAGGTTGCATCAACATACAGTCATTCTGTTTCCTGAAAATACACCAGGCCATTGCTGCTTGTCCAGAGAGGGAAGGAGGATGGGAGGGAAGAATAAGTTAGCGATTATTGTTGACAGGTATACATCTAGCCATCACTCTATGTTTACTTCAAGTTGATGTGCATGATACTTGTTGCAATAGGAATTAATGATGACTTGATATATAGTTTCTAAAAACCAATTATTCTGGCCAGAAAGACTAAACAAAATGCAGTACTGTACAGTATTTGCTGATCATCCAACATATATTATGCACATAGACTTGAATATGACTTAATGTTAGCAGCTGAACAGGGTACCTTATACATTTCAGTATAACCCACCAGAACATATTCCAGAATCTTAATTAAGCCCATTCCAGTTCACTCTACTCTATTAATTTAACTGTAACCAGATTACCCACCTTCTTTCAGCAACCATGGCAATATAATTGTCAGAAAAACAAAATGACAAACCACATAACATTGTTGAAAAATGTTATCCAAATAGCTTAGTACGGTACAATATTCAAAGTGACACGGCAGTTTGATCAAAATTGGTGCAAATAAATATCAACTGTGTGGAGCTCTTACCCACTTCCATAATAATAAAAGGTACAATACACATTTTTGTGGTTTATTAATGCATCATTCATGGACACTTCCCTGAAATCTGTTCATGATACAGTAAATAAACCATGTACAGTACCTGACCTGCTGTAACTTGATCATAACACTGAAAGAACCCTAACCATTAGACCTATCTCTGTTCTAGTGGGTTATGGTAGAGGGGTATAGTAGTGGACAAAGGAATAATCTGCCAAGAAACTGGGTGGCAACCTTCTAAAGAATATCCAATCACCATAACAATCTAAGCACAATTCAGTAGGTAATATACCATTGGTAGAAAAAATTGGTGTGATTCCTCCAAAGTATACCAGGAAACAAGACCAGATGAACATATATAAAGGTACGGGTCCACTTGAGAGCTGAGAGTGAAATAAATGTCGAGAGAACTCACAAAGAGCGTGTCCACCTGAGAGAACTATATCACTCTCGAGAGTCGCTCAGATAAAATGTCCGCGAGAACTCTCAGAAGCGTGTCCACTGAAAACACAGACAGAGCAAGTCGCCGAGAGTAAAGAGTCTCAAGTGAATTCAGTGTGTGTGTGTGTGTGTGTGTGTGACATAATATATATATTTTATGGAATATGAAATTAAACCAAACCAAACTTTTGACGTCAACTTTTACTAAACATTAAAGTATATTTGTGATAATCTATTTACAATATTATTATATTTTTGACAACCACTGAAATATCCATAATAATCAATATTTTGAAATTATAATCATATTTACATTAATATTTTTTTGGAAAACTTGTTTTTGAAGACAGCTGTATATGCTTATTATTATTATTATTATTAAATATTATACTTATTATTATTATGTTTTATTTTTGTTGTTGTATCTTGTATTTACACTATTTAACTTCCGCCCTTTCACTCTCAGCTATATCAACACACTGAAAGTGCCTGAGAGTAATCTCAGGATAGTGGGTGAGCTGTGTCCACTAGTGTCAGGAATCACTCTCCGACATAAATCGCAGAACTCTCCGAGAGTACTCTCCAGTCTGTGTCCATTTACTTTTTACCAACTCTCGACATTTATTTCACTCTCAGCTCTCAAGTGGACACGTACCTTAATGGTGACCTCTTGCTTGGAATAGTTTTGAAGGAATCAGTTGCCAACACCCTTAATGTCAATTGCCTAACACTTTCAACCTTAACCTGTATGCAGATTTTTGTGGTGACTGGATGTTTCTCAAAGGTCGCTCATCCAATACGTCAAGAATTATTATAAAGGAAGGAACATTACACATGACATTCTACTTTATCAGCTTTAATAAGTTGTACATTATAAATAAGCTTGTTAGATCTACTATACTGTTATTAAGCTCAAGAATGTCCTATTTGTATGAACATTATTATTTACTAGTATGTACACATTAATATATCAAATGTAGGAAACATATGAAACTAATTTAATTGTCTTTATTACCAAATCATAGGTAAGGAAAAAAGAATGTGATCACATAACTTTGGAAGTGCATGATACCAATGTTAGGTAACAAACTGAAATATTTCAGATTTGACTACTGTATATACTTACAAGCATTGGACCTACATAAGGCATTGATGTATTTATAAATCCTGCACAGTCTGCCATGGGATTCAACTTCAGCTTTTGTGGCAGTACAAAACTTTCTTCATCGACAAGTTGTTATAATAGTAGCACAGTGATTAATACATACCACTACAAGAGGTGTCTAACATATTGTTAGAGCGAAACAAATTTCTGAGAGTTTATTGAGTGCTATTGTCCATAGTGTAAAATATTAAGCACACACAGAGGCTAGGTATTTAGTAGTGTCACTGAAAACTGTGAGAAATATGACTTACCTGGAGAGAGGAAATTTGGGTTGCCAGATTTGGGGTCATCAAACTCTTCTATTTCTTGGAAGTTGAGCAAATGAGACCACAAGGCTGATTTACCCTGTATGGAAGACACAACAATTACATTCAAGTACATTCTGAATACTCATGAGAGAAACCACCAACACTGTCAACCAAAAAACGTCCAATGTAATGATGGTGGAAATGCCTTGTCTCTTGGTATTCAGTGGATTTGTGTTTAAAATCTGGAAATATATTTTATCTCACAAGGTAAATTTTAGAAAACAAATTAACCATGTTGTATTTTCCAAACCAAAAAACCAAGCATTGGTACATATAGTATTGAGACAATTTTTGAACTAACACTGCCTCCCAACATTAATTCATATATTGGTCCTTTGAGGTATAAAAAAGACTATAGGTAGTGCCTTAACCTCTGAAACAATCCAATACCATACAGTACCTGCTTTGCCTGGAGTCCATGAGCCCAGACTCGTTCCAGGAGGTCACAAAGGGATGCAATAAGTGTGTTCTCCTCCACTCCGACCAAACTAGCTTCTCCATGACCCAATTCTACAGCTTCAGAACCCATCTTCTCCACCAGCATCCTTTTGGTTCGGGTATTGCACTCCTGTAGGTCAGTTTGGTATAATAACATTAAACTATTGTACTACTATACAGTACCTGTTTCCTTATACAAATTAGAAATGATCCAAACACACATCTGAGACAATGGATAAATGGGATAGTGATAATTCTTAGACTTAGCTGACCTTCAATAGCTGTTCAACAAATTTCCAGTTGGTGTGAGCCATATGTGCAGGTGACATATCAGCCAACTTAGGTTGCAGTTTGGATTTGGCTTCAGTCATGACTCGGTCTCGTTGGTCAGCCGTCAGACCAGTGTGTTCCAGGTGTCTTTCTTGTCGTTCTCGCCGTCGCCACGCTTGGCTGCTACGTTTTTTGCTTCTGACAAAAAAGTAATGTTTAAATTTCAACATACAAATTACTGGAAAAGGATTTGTTCTGGAATAATATACTGTACAGTATTCTATTTCATTTCCCTATTTATCTATAGCTCTTATGCCTCATTCAGAAATGTCTAATAAAAAAATAAAAAGAATCTGATTATTGAAACACTGAGACAAAATATATGATACTAGTATGCACATACAATATGTGAATGTGTTAATTACTGACTGTAAACATAACCTACTTGTGTGGTTCCTTGTTGAGTGCTATCCGATCAAGGAGTGGGAAGTGTCCAGGGTTGAACTGTGTACAAGACTCAGCTTGGGGATCCATGGGTTGTGGTGCTGGAGCTCTGTAGTCTATATGAGCCAGTCTCTTCTCCAGTACAAGTTGTGTCTCCTGGATGGTTGTGCATGGCTCGTATGATGGAGTCCTCACTACACTCTCATTGTTATGCTCCCTGTTTGTTCATCAATGTGTCATTATCATCTCAGTATTGGTTAGGTCTTTCTATATCATCATTCTCCTTGATGCCATATTTTTCATAAATCTAGGTTGAGCATTGTAATAGTGTAACACTCTAAAATTCTTATCCTCTACACTATCACACTGCTTGTGCCCAAACCCTTCCTACACCTTAGCTAGTGTTTCCACTTTGTGTCACACTCCTTACCTGAGAGACTGGATGCATCGGTCAAATATCCGCAAGTTGGTATCCAGCTTCCCCCAGTTGGCCAGTATTTTGTGGTCGACAAGAGTAGTAAACATTTGGGACTCAATGAAACGTGAAAGGAAGGGAAGGTGAAGCTCTGGCTGGTCACACAGGAAAGTTGCCTTGTCAAAGTTATGAAGAGACTCACGACAGCTAACCCATTGGTCCATGTCCGTCTCCTGTGTGGTGAACATGGCAGTTGTAATAAACATTGTACATGTCTTCCTCACTATAAGATCCTTCACTCTAAGAATACTTCATAGATATATTGGAAGTCAAGGTCCATGCATGGAGAGAAATGTAGCTAAAACATGCTAAAGTAATAGTAAAGAGTGCAGATAGAAAGGTATGTGTGCTCACCTGACAATTTGGCTGAATTACAAAGTGGTCATAAGAACAAAAGAGATGAATGAATCGATTCAGGAACACTTCTCTTATGGCATTATTGAGTTTGAGTTCTTCTAGAGCTTCCCAGGAGCCATCACGCCTAACACCATGACTGCCATACCCATCAAATACACCTGCAACAAACATATCATAATTTTACATAACATTACATAACACTAAGTGCATTAAGTAGAGCTTCATTGAAGAATCACCTACCATCAGATTTACTGTATAATATTACCATATTGGTCAAAAGTATGGGCCAGAAGCATTGGTCCTGTAATTAGGACAGGATTTTATTCAGTGTGATTTTAAAAGGTTTACTGGCTCACAATTCCCCTATGAGATATGACTTTTATGATTTAATTATATCAAACAAACTATTCCATTACCGTACATATGAGAATAATATGCTTACCAGCTTTCTTGGCAATAGCAGTAATTTCCTGCAGCTGTGGTGAGAGGTGGAAGGAATCATGATGTCCTCCTGAGAGATGAGGTGTGGAGGTGGTGGAGATGGACAGTGCTGATGATGAGAGGGAAGCATTGGGAATGGAGGAGATGGAGGAATGAGAGCCCGTGATGGAACCCTCAGTACTGGACACTCCAGAGTCAGAATCATGGGACCAGCTGTGTTTACGGCGCCGTCGGTACTTGTACTGGTTGTGATGCTCGTTAAGGTTCCTGTAACGGACATGGAGGGGAAGTTGTCTGTCATTCTCCTTCCTGCAATACAGTAGAGAAGGAAGGCAAGTTGTCTGTCATTCACCTTAAGAGCATCCCTGAAAACTCCAAGATGCTGGCAACAGCCTGTGAGAAGCTCCATGGGTTTCTCAGTGTGGTTTTACTGTATTAAGGTACAGTACTGTTCTCACTTCAAGGTTGAACTGTGAAGTGTATGTTCTGTATAGTATTTAGTGTGATGATAATAGCTGAATGAGTGCTCTTTTTTCTGTAATTACTGTACAGTGTTTACTATGTGTATGAATATAGGTCAAAGTTTCCAAATTAACTGGTTTCATTACCTCTACTGCATTTTAACATTCTCAGGGTCATCACTCACAACTGAAACTTGTTAGAAGCTCAACTCATGAAGACAGTCAACCCACCATACATTTTTTATACATGACAGAATGAAGTACTAGAGAACTGAATCAGTGAACTACATATATTCTCACAAACATTACATGGGCATCAATCAAGCTAAAGAATGTTAACCAATCCTCTCATAACATGAATAAAAGTATCACCTCTTACCTGTCTAGTTTGGAAGGTGGAGGAAGCTGCCACTTAGCCAGCAATTGGGTAAGTTCTTGTGTAAATTCGGTGGTGTGTGGGAAGTGTGGAAGGTCCTCAGGAACCTCCACACTGCCCTCATCTACATCCACCAGGCACAAGTTGGCCTACAACACATCAGTCCAAAGGTTATATTAAGTGACAATAAATCAACAGATATTAGTCTAAGAGGCTACAGAACTATACTGTACTATTAAAAAGAATACAGTACATAAAATCACAAGTGCAGACATCCCTCCATCATTACTATCACAAAAGTTACATAACAGATAATTAGGGACCAGTGGTATTAAAACACACAAGGTAGTACCGGTACAGTACCGTACTGTATATTGGATCTTCCACTTACTACACATTTATTTAAGTTTCCCTGATCCTTTATGAATAGTACATGTAGTAACTAACCTCATTGGGTATTTGTATGGTATCCCTGGCATCTGGTGAGCACTGAAGACCCATGATGAAAGGCACAGGAGCATCAAGGAAGTGGTGTAGGGAGGAGGGCAGGATTGGCACATACACATGTTGCCACACAAATGGGAAGATGAGTGCACAGATACTCTCTGCCACCAACATTAGCTTGTAGTAATCTATGGAAGAATAAAAGGGGAAAACATATAAACAAATTTTAACAAAACTTATTCCAAAACAATATAAAAAAATTCTGTGTTTACAAGTACAGCACGACTGACATCACAATTTTATTTCCAAATTATATCAAGCACTTACCACTTGAGACTAAGATGACCTGGTTCTCTAGAAGGACACAGGTTAACAGTTGTACCACACTCTCCACTCCCAGGCAGGAGAAGAAGTCACGCAATGAATACTGGAATGGTAATAGTTTTGGTCAAATAGACGAAAAAAATATACAGACGATTAGGGATGATCATCAGCCATTGTTATTCCATTGCAAGACAAAATACATTCCCAACATTCTCTGTCTACTGTCTGTTTACATATGCTAGCTACTTCACTACAATAATGGGTGACAAGTTAATACTGAAAACAGGTGTGTGACTAATTATAGGGCTATAAGGTATGTTACTCTCCACTGATAGACTTGTTTGGTGTAACTCACCTCAAAGACAGGTATTTCATGACTTGTGGGTTTTTGACAGATGTGGGTTCGTCCAACACAGGAGAAGGCAACACATCGGCCAGCAGGGGGGGCCGGTACCTCATACAGCAGATTGTAAACATGTGACTCCAGGCTGATACTGCTACTCTCACACTCCACAAAAAACCTGGGCCGAGAGATTCGTCTCAATATCACAGAGGTATACCATATACAGTACAGCTAACATCATACAACTATGTAAAGTCCCAAGATAATCATGAAGTGCATTTGATTAATTAAAACTTGGTAATTATGCGAGTTTCCTGACACTATGGTGCTGGTATCTTTTTGGGTATTTGAATCTTAATGATAAAGTCATCAGGTAGCAGTGAAAAGATCAGGCAGATTTTACTGTACCTATAAAGCTCAGTGAGGAAGGACTGAGCAGCTGTAACATAAGGGTGTTGTCCCACGAGGGCAATGCATTTGGTGACATAGAGTTGATCTTTGGTGATGTCATAGAAATGGAGGGCTGCGGGTGACTTTGGAGAAGAAAGTCTGAACTGGCGTGGCAAAGAACGTGTTTCCCGAGTGTTGGTTGGCGTCCCAGGGGGAGGCTGGCCGTGACAACTAGACATCTCCGTCAGGTACACAGACTGTAAATCAGATGTCCCAAGTTACATATATCCTCCATATTACTAAAATTAAAAGATAAATATACAGATAGGCATATAGACATGAAGATAGATAGTAAGTAAGAGACACTAATTCGGTATATCTGCATAAGAGGTCCACGTGGCAAACATTTACAATTTGTGTATATTTCATAAGGGGACAATGTAATATGTTGATGTGTAATGAATTTAAGAGGAGATTGCATTATTTTTGGCATAAAAGCATATAGAAATTTTCAGCTCTACAGAGCCAAGTCCAGTGTTTTCCTGCCATTGTAAACATTGGACAGTCCCGGTAGTCTGCCTTGGTCCTGGTTAGGTTAGGTTAGGCCAGGTCAGGTCAGGGTAAAAAAGTTATCTCCTCACAATATTCTTATGCAGAATTACCACTAAATCTGTTCAACTGTGGATATAGTTACACATCACCGATCCATTTGTATATTCTCATAGATTTACTGAGTCCATGTTAAAAGATTAGTGCTAAAATAATTCATCTTACAGTATATGGAGGGCCTACTGTATATTACCTGAAGTGTATGCATGGCCGTACAGATCTGCTTTGAATTGACTTCCTCGTAAAACACGTATGCAAACCCATGTGAGCGAGACCCATCCTCCCGGGTCATGAGGAACGGATGGAAACGTGGCCTCAATACATGTTTCTGAGTACGGAACTGCAGACCTCTTGGCAATGACAACTGGAAGGGAAAAGAATATAATGAAAAGAGTATCATGATTAAAAATTTTGTTTAAGGGTTGTCTAGCATAACTTAAATCGGATTGGAGAAGAACAGTGCCTTCCTGTGACATAAGTACAAGTTCTGGTGGTATTCAGTTTTAGATCTAAAGTTACAATGATAGGAGAGTCATTGAAAAAAAAAAAAAACATAATTATGTACACATTTACTAACACCAGTTGAGTTTCCTTAATCCATATTTTTTATTAACTTGTACATACACTGAGATCAACACCGGAAGTCCTGTTTTTCCCTGAACTTCCTTGGGTTAACGGAAAGCAAGAAGGAGGCACAGTAATTAAGAAGAGTAGGGAGTGAGTCACGTCATTATCTAGGGTGAGTGTCGATGCTCCCTCATGCACAGTCAAGGCCAATAGACATGCAACACTCTTAATTCAATCAAAGCGGCCTCGAAAACAGGGTGCAAAACTATAGATGTTGTGTGTGTGTGTAATCGAAGTTGATTGATAAGATTCACTCTCGCTGCTCACTTTCTTTCAGCGGGTGCAGCATGACTTTTGACTGTGACTGTACCTTCCCTCTATACGTTACTGCCACCATCACCACACACTCATTTCACTTCCTAATTGGTCGTGACTCATGACTAATGACTAACTATTCTGGGGGTTGGGTGAGGAAGAAAGGGATGGGAGAGAGAGAGAGAGAGAGAGAGAGAGAGAGAGAGAGAGAGAGAGAGAGAGAGAGAGAGAGAGAGAGAGAGAAAAAATGGAAAGGATGGGATGGAATAAAGAAGATAAGATAGGATGGAATGAGAGGAAAGGAGAGAGAGAGAGAATTATGTTAGTTGATGCGACATGTCAGGTTTTCCGGATCGACACACTATAGCAGTGAAAGTCGTAATAATAATAAGTAAAAGTCATACCGATATGCTCTGGCTACCTTTGATACGGTTCTCAGTCGTTATAAGTGTTTTCTTTTAAGTCACTCCTTGGTTTCCTGTGTTGCCAACTGAGGTGTATTGTTTTAGTTTTTCTTTTCCTTCCGACTGTACACACACACACACACACACACACTCCCTCCCTCCCTCCCTCTCCCTCTCTCTCTCTCTCTCTCTCTCTCTCTCTCTCTCTCTCGTATAATTAACACACACACACACTGTTTCGTATAATAAAAAAAATGTATATATGGAGTTGGGTTATGTGTGTGGCGGCCCCTTTTATCTATTAGTTATGTGAAGCCTGAGAAACTTCAAACTGCTGGGGATTATAATGTTCCCACAAGAGCCTTGAGCGGGTTATGGGGATAATCTGTTATTGTCTGTGAACTGAAAGGCTGCTAAGTCCTCCTAACTATCCTACACAACAGCTCTCTCTGCTTGTATACAGAGTGAATCCGTTTCCTTAAGTACATTAATTGTTGGTACAGTAAATTTCCATCAACCACATGATTCTTCCAAGCTACTCCCAAGAACAGGTTACAATTATATTTGTTAATCTGGTACTGTTTCCTGACATAGTTTGGAGGAATATAAGTGCTCTAATGTACCAAAATACGTTATATGTGAGTCACCGTATACGACAAGGTTAATAATTAGGCTACGGTACCACTAATTCAATGTTGTGTCACGATTCTGCAATGATGTGATTAGAAGTAAAGTAGAGGAACTAGGTCAGGAAGATTAGTTAGCTAGCGAGGTCATGGATAGCCTACCATTACCAGTTCCTCTTTATAATGGTAGGCCTATCTATATCTTCAGGAATGCTAGGCCTGATTTCACTTTATGTTGCTAAGCCTATGCCGATCAATAGTGCTACCCACCTTCACCTAGCGTGTTGATTTATTGATAAGCAAATTAAGTATTGTGTATTCAAGTAAAGCCCAATCATAGTGAATGGCATCTACTCAATATCTCAATTACCTCTCAGACATTGCGGGTTTTCTTGACACATAAAATCGTGTGGCGTTTGTCTAAATCTGACATACAAAAAACAAGAGGCAGGTTATGCACAATGTAACAGAATGATGTATTAACAAACATCAGTCTAAAACTATTAAGAATACATCAAGGTGTTCAATATTTTCCCTTATGACTCAGCTCGTGTTTGTATAATAAAAATAATATGTCAACCTCTTTCTTCACACCAACGTACACCAACATCAATGTGGTCTCAACACCATAAATCCTCACTCACTCACACATTACAACAACCTTCACTGACTAAGATTTAAATTTTTTGCATTTACACCACAACGAATCAAGAAACCTAAAACAGATACAGAAACTAAGCAAACTCGTGAAGTAAAATGATCAAGGACTGTGTGATTATGTATGAAAATTGTAGGCTTCAGATTCCTCCTGACTAGGCATTGCCATGAAACAAGCTCCTTCCATATAGGTGGTGTTTCGTGGCAATATTTGAAGGACTCCTTTACATACAATTTTCTGACTGACTATTGTACATCCATCACAGAGGCTCTTAAAAGTTTAAATGGAATACTAACGAATACAAATCCAGAGCCAAACAAGGAAGTTGGGACACAGCCAGCCTTGTAAACAAACAGGCTGACCAAAACATGGGAAACTACAGTATTTGAGCTCCCAAACATTTCCTTATAATTTCTAAGTACCAAGTAGGCTACTGCTCTGGGAAAATACAGTATAAATCAAGGAACTATCTATCTATTTCTCTGTTGAAAATCAAGGGGTCATAGTACTAGTGTCGGTAGCAATATCTGGAGCAAGTCATTCCTTCAAATTATTTTAAGCAACAAGGCACCATTATTTTTGCTCGTCTAGTTCTGTTTCCTGGTATACTTTGGAGGAATCAAGGTGCTCAAATGTATGTACCGAAAGTAGTATACAATCCCACTGCATTCACCCGGTACCCCCCCCCCCTCCCCCATGCCCCTGCCCCTGCCCTGAGTGTGTGAATATGGGTCAGTGTGGCAAGGCGGGGGTAGAGGGCGCAAGGTTAATATTGATTGACCTCACACACGCCCTCACATACCTCCCCTGCCCCCCCATCCATCCACTCCCTCAGGCTAACACTTGTAAGGGGTGTATGTTCCCCCCTAGCCCCTACTCTCTCTCTCTCTCTCTCTCTCTCTCTCTCTCTCTCTCATGACAGCCTATAAGATCTAAGGTCGTAAAATGTCATTGAAAGCCAAGGCTGCTTCCTCCAAACTATGTCACGAAACAGGCTCTCTCATCATCACCGCTATTCTGTGGCACCAGTTGGAGAAATCAATAACCTCCGTTTCGCCCACGTTACAGCAGGTCCCTAAACCACTCCAACATGGGGGGAAGGGGGGTAGGGGATTAGGCTAGGTGTGTGTGTGTGTGTGTAAAGGGGGGGGTTGTCAAATCGTCTGTCGTTGGCTCCTAATAATAATAATAATAATAATAAACTTACGTGCACACACCATCATAATAACTGTATGTGCGTGTGTGTGCTGGCGTGACACTTCTTTGTAATACGGTATGTGTCAGAGGCAAGCAAGCTTTACTGAAGGAGAGAGAGATAGAGTAAAGGTGTGTGTGTGTGTGTGTAGTGACAGAGAATAAGAACTGGATCTGCAGGAGTATGAAGAGATAAAGGTATAACAAAGAGTACAAGTATGACTTGACAGAAAGAAAAATAAAGAAGAGTATGAAAGGGATTAGGAAAATAAAGAAGAGGATTGGACACACACACACAGGGGAATAACAAAGAAATCGGGATTATTTTGTGGGTTCGTGTATCAGTTCTGTCAGTCTTGTGTGTCCCAGAAAGAATGAGAATTGAGGGTATACCAGAGAAAGAGAGAGATTGATTAAGAATAGGTGTGTGTGTGTGTGTGTGTAATGACAGCATACCGTTGCACAATACATTTCATTTTTATACGAAACAAAGTATGAGAGTGAGCAAGTTAATTCCACCCAGAAATCGAACCCTATGCCTGCAAATATGACCCACTCAACCGCACCACACTAGGCTACATGCGAGAAAAGTCATCATGTCATTTATAATATTGTATTGTATCATATCGCCAACGTTGACTGTTCCTGCATGACGTGTAATGGGGCATCGAGACTAACTTTCACTTTCATCACAGTCAACAATACATCAACACACACACGCGGACACATACACGTTCAAATACCTCACACACATTTTTACGTGACCACACACACACACACAACCACACACATATTTTCACGTGACCACCACCACCACCATCACTGACCACACGCACCCCCGACAATTATTTAGTTTCTTCCACCTCCAACACCACTAATATCTACCTTTCTATTCCTCTAGCCTACTCTAAATAAACCAGCCAGTGTTCTACTTTTTTCATTCCTCTTCCTGTGATAACTTTTACATCCACGACACGTATCAAAGAAAAAAAAAAAAAAAAAAAAAAGAGAGAGAGAGAGAGAGAGAGAGAGAGAGAGAGAGAGAGAGAGAGAGAGAGAGAGAGAGAGAGAGAGAGAGAGAGAGAGAGAGAGAGAGAGAGAGAGAGAGAGAGAGAGAGAGAGAGAGAGAGAGAGAGAGAGAGAGAGAGAGAAAACTACATATGTGTGTGTGTGTGTAAAGGAAGGTGCCAATGTCTTCTTTAAGTTAACATTTAAACATTATTGTGCAAAGGGGTGATGACATAGTGAATATTATGAATACAAGAGAGCTCTGATTCCGCAATTAAACCATCACCAAGAATTAGCAATGGATCCCGCCCCCCTCCCTCCTCAATAATGTTGTGAATATTGAATGGAACAGCCAAACATAAATTACCCTCATTCACAACACTAGCCTAATCACATATGTAACATCATTAGCGGAAGTAAATATGTATCCAGATCTGGAATGACACTGTTGTCCTACTTTCTATCACTATCAATCTACTATGATGCTACTGACCCACATTTTCTGCATTAACACTTTCACACTTTCATAACAATACGCTGAAGGAAATAATAATGATCCTACTGAACATACTACTCACCAATACAGTACATACCAAACAGACAACTATGATAATAACGGAGAGTAAGCTGGGACTGACCTTACTTAATATGAAGGATGGTAGCTAAGCCAAATAAGGCAGCCACAAAAGCCTACAAGGAAACACAAACCTATCCTGTCTGAATGAGGTATTCGTAATAAATATTCAAGTGGTGATTGTACTGTACTGGGTGCTATTGAATACACTCTTACTTAACATTACTGTCTGTTTATTGGTCTGCGTTTTGTTAAAGTGTGTGTGTGTGTGTACCGATTTCTCGTTGTCCTTGTTTGTCAGGTACAGGTAACTGTTTAATACCTTGACATTATTACACCGTCTAGCCTAATACTTCTCCACTTGAATATTGTGGTGTACAATACGTTTTTCTATTTAATAATACTTTTCTTTCACTATATATAAGATGTTCGCACTTCCAACAAAGAAAAAACTATTCAAAATCTCACTGGTTCCTGCTGTCTAAAATAAATTTCCTAGGTTTCCTAAGGACCTTCTTGTGTTATAATGCATGAGACAGGAGACGTTCGACAAGTTTTTGTGGCAACTTTACGCTACAGTATAATGCTGGAATATCTTGACAAACTTTGGGTGTTACTGCCTGGCGCCATTCTCTACAATCTGTTGTCTGTCCGTCTTTGTCTGTCTGTCTGTTTACTGTATATATCGACCATCAAACCCTCGTGCTTCTTCTTACACCTTCTCTATGACTCTACAAACACGTAGTAACAACTCTTGCCTCACTCCTCTTACCCTTGACCTTCTGTGCTCAGCTGATACGAATGTTCTAGATCCCTGCCCTTGAAGCCCTTCATACACAGTTTTCCTACATGATAATCACGGTATTTGTTAGAGATGTAAAGAGTAGACAAAATAAACATATTACATATCTACAAAGATGAAAAGAACCCAGATTGAACAAGCTACACACTTACTGACTGTACATAGGCTATATGTTAACAATGAAAATGTGTCCGAAAGTTTCTGAGCCACCGGAAACTTACTAGACTATAAAAAATATACACCCAATAAACAGACTACACAAAACACTTGGTGTGAACGAGAAAGTCAGGCTATAAATTTCGACATAAGTTAAATCCATTGAGCAATACGAGACACGATATAAAAATTGAAGACTCCAAAGCAAGGAATTCGGCCACAAGGGAGCACAAAGGCCTTGTCACTCAGGCTTCAGAGAGACATGTAGCCTATTTATATCTGGACTTGTTCGTACTGACTGAGACGAATTAAATTCTGACAACAACAATGGAATACAGGGAAAGATGAGCGTTTGTTATTTCCCCATGTTTAAATTCAAGAGCCTGTCTCGTTGGCATATGAGAAAGCTTTTGATTCCTCCTAACTATGCCGGAAAATAGACTCCCTCAATGGTATCAATAAGGGACCTGTTTCGTGGCATAGATTAGAGGAATCAGAGATATTCCAATTCACCAACATGTGAATCTCCACTTAAAAACACGACTGAATACTGGTAGGTATGGGAAAGATGTGTGTGAAGCAGAATGTAGGCCTGTAGATTGAAACATGACCCGCGTGTGTGTGTGTGTGTGTGTGTGGATGCTGGGAGGGAGAGGTTTACGTTGTGTAGAGGTTTCTGTAACACGTGTAGGGAGGGAAGCCAAAATGTATGTGTGTCATATAATGTTTAAGTCTTACAACCATTAGGCCTACAGGATTTTTTTCGCTTCATCAACCTCTACGTTGTGTAGAGGTTTCAGTAACACATGTAGGGAGGGAAGCCAAAATGTATGTGTGTCATATAATGTTTAATAAGTCATACAACCATTACAGGATTGTCTTCACTTCATCAACAACTGTAACGATGGCACTCCCTCTACTGGTGGCTTTTCTGCCCTGGTGCACTATTTATTTATTTATATATTTATTATTAAGGGTATATGGGGGAAGAATGGGGATCAGTGCGTGCGTATGGGTGTGGGTGTGTGTGTAGAAGGCACAGAAGGTGAATAGGGGAAATGTGATATAGTGTATACATTATAATTATGGTGTAAGTTAATTATCCTAGTTTACGTTAAGTTAATCTTCTGACTTTGCCATCTCCCCCTGCCTGCCTGCCTGCCTGCCTGCTGGTCTAGGGAGGCGAGGGTCTGGTGGTTCCCTCTCAAGTTACTGCAGTCCAACCTCGGTAAACACACACCTCACATTACAGTACGAACAAACACTCACAGTCCTATTTTTTTTTTTCATACCTCAGATTTGCACCATTTTATTCCAATTCTGATGTACAACGTTTAAATATCAATATCTCCACATTACAAATAACTGACATAAGGAGAGAGAGAGAGAGAGAGAGAGAGAGAGAGAGATGGGTGGGTGGGTGAGTAGGATGCCCTGAGGGCTGAGGCTGACAACGGCTGGTAGATATAAGATGAAGGTATGATATTCTATGGTCGTTTACCATCTGACGTCTGTCTTTCTCCACAAGCAGGGTACCATGAACTTCTCCCTTTTGTTGTTCATTAATTCAATTTTTCATTATTCCACAAACAATGCCCATTAATAGCTTCCAAATATTCTCCTACATATCTCTAACTTTCACTATTTATACCTGCTTATTGCTTGTCTGCTGCCCTTGCGTTAATTAATAAGGGAATGGAATACTTTTAATATATTGGGGTGCTTTTATTCCTCCAAAGTATGCCAGGGAACATGACCAAAATAATCACAACAATAATTATTATGGTTTTCTGTTATTGGAATAAATAGGTCGGAGGTAGCCTGTCAGTTGTTGCTCCAGATTTACCAACACTTTACAATACCTCCCTCTTAATTAAGCATTCTCCATCAGCTAAATATTCGTGGGTTCCTGCAAGCCTAAAACACCATTATAAAACCCTAGAAAATACCTTCACTCTCCCTCTTATTATTACACTCACTCCTCCACATACACACACACACACATACACAACTTTCACGCTCACTCCAACACCACCACCACCAAGTTACGCGTGCTCAGTCTTCACGTTATGAGGTTTTAAAGGTGAATTCCGACGCCTAAATTACAAGGGGGTGCGTGATACATGTAACATTCCCGCCAGTGTTAGAGCCGCATTAATATTCCGTGCTCTTTTGTGTGCGATTAACTCGGAGGGGATGTTTTTCCTCCTTTTTTTCCCCCCTGCCAAAATTACAATGAGAATTCGTGCTTGTTTGTCTGAGCTTCCGGGAACCTACTAGGCTGTCCTGATTTAAATCCGGCACACGAAATTATTCTCTATACACGTTTAATTATATGCTGGAGAAGATTAGCCTATAATATTATTACAATGCAGGGAGCAGTGATTAAGGGGGAAGTACAGTCCTGGTAAATAAATCTGGAGCAACTGATTCCTATAGACTAGGCTATTTAGGGCAAAAGAGCCCCATTATTTTTGTTCATCTGGTCCTGCATGTTTCTCGGCATATTTTGGAGGAATCAAGGCGTACTAATATTCCAAAAGTGTATATGACTCTCTTAATTAAGCAGATCATAACCTCTACATCCATGTACATAAATAAATAAACAAACAAATAACTAAATAAATGACATAGATACAATCGCAATCCCAACTTCATATCAAACTATTCTGGCAGTTCCGAATCGCTTGATAAAACTCTGAATGGGTTTCTAAAATAAATGGCTACAATTGGACAACATGGTGGTTGTAACTTGTTCAGAGCTCTGCCACACGGTTCTCAACTTTGACTACAATGCATGTGGACAAATTTTGGGATCGTGGCAGAACATATAAAATTGGGTGAAGGGAAAGCAATCGGGGTGTGGGAAGGGTTATAATAATATACAGTATCTATAATTTTCTTACACTCATAAAAACTTAACACAAAAATAATAAACACAAAAATAATAATAATAATAATAAAAATACTACTGGTACTACTATTACCACCACTACTACTACTACTGCTGCTACTACTAATACTATTACTACTACCTCTACTACTAATAATAATACGCCACATTGAAAATCAGAGAAAGTTTGAGCGAGTGCGTCTAACCGGATGTTTCCCCTGGTAGTGATAAGATAGAAGAGGTTAAGGGCACAACACCGCTCTCCACTTTGCTCTAAACACAAGCACATGTACCGATTACGATAGCCTAGCCTACAGACAGACAAGTGTGCGACATTAGCCCTACGGTAGCCTACTCCATGTGTTTTATAAGATGCACATCCCATTCCGTAACCCTATTATTATTATTATTATTATTATTATTATTGTTGTCGTTGTTTATTTCTGGCTTACACAATACTTTCTTCCTCTGCTTTAGATATTATATCATTGTCTCCCTGTGTTTTTAGGCTGTATATCCCATTCCATAACCCTATTATTATTATTGTTGTTGTTGTTGTCGTTGTTTTTTCTGGCTTACGCAATACTTTCTTCCTCAGCTTAGATATATCCTTTAATTAAATATCGATATTGTACAGTTGCGGGCATATGAAACAGGTACACCTAAATCGGGAGGCCCCCTAATTGAGCATAGGTATAGGATGAGACATTGTGTGTGTGTGTGTGTGTAGAGGCGACGCGTCCTATTTTATGCTTGATAAATAGTGTTTCCCGTTTGAAGTGTGTCCCGTTTCATGTGTCAGCAATTGTAGCTACGTGAATACAACTATACACGCCGTCCAATCTCGCCAATCTTGATCCCATTCTGAGTCAAAGTCCATTGTCTCGATCGTTACAATAATACATAATTTCGTAAGCCTGATGTAAAAGTAGAAAAGTGAGTGGAGTAACTAAACCGTGAAGCGTTTGGATTACTACACACTCAGTCGCATACCGGTACTAGGCTACACTCATACCAACAAAAACTTTAATGGGGTCAATCAACATTAGTGGTCGAATTGGAAGATAACTATTGATCCCCCCTCCCTCCTTGAAAAAATAAATCTATATGCCATGAAACATGCTATCTCAACGTAGGATTATGGGGTCTGTTTAGTAGCATATAGTTTGGAGGAGTAAACTAATACTAGCCTTCCATTGTATCGATAACAGATGATCCCCAATTAATCTATAACATAATACTGTATCTCCATAATCTAACCACATCCATTCTAGAGACTTTAAAAAGAGGGGTATTACACTTTTAGCCTTGATTCCTCCTAAGTATGTCAGGAAACAGCAGCAGTGAATCAATATAATGGTATCCTGTTGCCTGGAATAGTTTGGAGGAATCAGTTGCTCCAGATTTACCACCAACAACACTATACTATATACCTCCTTAATTATATTGTTGTGGGTGTAAACACGTTGTACTCACCATTTGGAGGGCGTGGTGGTCGAGGGGCGGGGAGTGGGGGGCAAGGTCAGGGTAATGGCCCAACACCCTCGCCTTGTAGGACCTCTCCAGGGGCTCCACCACCACATCTTCTGCAGGAAACAAAGTAAACAAAACATTAATTGATTACTCTCACATCACTCAAGTTTACTCTCACATCACTCATTGCTTACTCTCCATAATACTCTCACATCACTCATTGCTTACTCTCCATAATACTCTCACATCACTCATTGCTTACTCTCCATAATACTCTCACATCACTCATTGCTTACTCTCCATAATACTCTCACATCACTCATTGCTTACTCTCCATAATACTCTCACATCACTCATTGCTTACTCTCCATAATACTCTCACATCACTCATTGCTTACTCTCCATAATACTCTCACATCACTCATTGCTTACTCTCCATAATACTCTCACATCACTCATTGCTTACTCTCCATAATACTCTCACATCACTCATTGCTTACTCTCCATAATACTCTCACATCACTCATTGCTTACTCTCCATAATACTCTCACATCACTCATTGCTTACTCTCCATAATACTCTCACATCACTCATTGCTTACTCTCCATAATACTCTCACATCACTCATTGCTTACTCTCCATAATACTCTCACATCACTCATTGCTTACTCTCCATAATACTCTCACATCACTCATTGCTTACTCTCCATAATACTCTCACATCACTCATTGCTTACTCTCCATAATACTCTCACATCACTCATTGCTTACTCTCCATAATACTCTCACATCACTCATTGCTTACTCTCCATAATACTCTCACATCACTCATTGCTTACTCTCCATAATACTCTCACATCACTCATTGCTTACTCTCCATAATACTCTCACATCACTCATTGCTTACTCTCCATAATACTCTCACATCACTCATTGCTTACTCTCCATAATACTCTCACATCACTCATTGCTTACTCTCCATAATACTCTCACATCACTCATTGCTTACTCTCCATAATACTCTCACATCACTCATTGCTTACTCTCCATAATACTCTCACATCACTCATTGCTTACTCTCCATAATACTCTCTCATCACTCATTGCTTACTCTCCATAATACTCTCACATCACTCATTGCTTACTCTCCATAATACTCTCACATCACTCATTGCTTACTCTCCATAATACTCTCACATCACTCATTGCTTACTCTCCATAATACTCTCACATCACTCATTGCTTACTCTCCATAATACTCTCACATCACTCATTGCTTACTCTCCATAATACTCTCACATCACTCATTGCTTACTCTCCATAATACTCTCACATCACTCATTGCTTACTCTCCATAATACTCTCTCATCACTCATTGCTTACTCTCCATAATACTCTCACATCACTCATTGCTTACTCTCCATAATACTCTCACATCACTCATTGCTTACTCTCCATAATACTCTCACATCACTCATTGCTTACTCTCCATAATACTCTCACATCACTCATTGCTTACTCTCCATAATACTCTCACATCACTCATTGCTTACTCTCCATAATACTCTCA
The DNA here is from genome assembly GCA_034508575.1 of Petrolisthes manimaculis. Lineage (NCBI taxonomy): Eukaryota > Metazoa > Arthropoda > Malacostraca > Decapoda > Porcellanidae > Petrolisthes > Petrolisthes manimaculis. The sequence goes on along the minus strand of JAWZYT010003622.1, from coordinate 4,713 downwards.
CATCACTCATTGCTTACTCTCCATAATACTCTCACATCACTCATTGCTTACTCTCCATAATACTCTCACATCACTCATTGCTTACTCTCCATAATACTCTCACATCACTCATTGCTTACTCTCCATAATACTCTCACATCACTCATTGCTTACTCTCCATAATACTCTCACATCACTCATTGCTTACTCTCCATAATACTCTCACATCACTCATTGCTTACTCTCCATAATACTCTCACATCACTCATTGCTTACTCTCCATAATACTCTCACATCACTCATTGCTTACTCTCCATAATACTCTCACATCACTCATTGCTTACTCTCCATAATACTCTCACATCACTCATTGCTTACTCTCCATAATACTCTCTCATCACTCATTGCTTACTCTCCATAATACTCTCACATCACTCATTGCTTACTCTCCATAATACTCTCACATCACTCATTGCTTACTCTCCATAATACTCTCACATCACTCATTGCTTACTCTCCATAATACTCTCACATCACTCATTGCTTACTCTCCATAATACTCTCACATCACTCATTGCTTACTCTCCATAATACTCTCACATCACTCATTGCTTACTCTCCATAATACTCTCACATCACTCATTGCTTACTCTCCATAATACTCTCACATCACTCATTGCTTACTCTCCATAATACTCTCACATCACTCATTGCTTACTCTCCATAATACTCTCACATCACTCATTGCTTACTCTCCATAATACTCTCTCATCACTCATTGCTTACTCTCCATAATACTCTCACATCACTCATTGCTTACTCTCCATAATACTCTCACATCACTCATTGCTTACTCTCCATAATACTCTCACATCACTCATTGCTTACTCTCCATAATACTCTCACATCACTCATTGCTTACTCTCCATAATACTCTCTCATCACTCATTGCTTACTCTCCATAATACTCTCACATCACTCATTGCTTACTCTCCATAATACTCTCACATCACTCATTGCTTACTCTCCATAATACTCTCACATCACTCATTGCTTAAGCTACGGTCACACTGGCCATTTGTACCCTGGGAGAGCCAAGTGTAGAGCAGCGTTGGATCCTGTCCCTTGGAAGTTTTTGGTCACACTACAGAAAGTAGAATCATCAGCCCAGTCCAAGGATATCAAGCTACAAAGAGTAGTGCACAATGGAGGACGAGGAACATGCTGGAAACCATGACTATTTTTACAATTGCAGCAGCCTACACTCACATAAAACGGAAAACAAATAACGTGAAGAGACTGTGGGTCAAACTAGAGACCCTATATAGCGAGACTGGACATCTAAATTTTGTGCTGCTCGCTGATTGGCTGAATATATAGGCCGCCATATTTGATAATGTTGTCTTCAGTGTTGCCAGGTCTGTTTGGCAGTGCTAGACGAAATTTCCCTATAACTTCATCAGAATTTCCCTTTTTACCTCAATTATTCCCTGTTTACTCTGATACCCTGTTTACTCTTTGGTATTTCGTCTGATAGAAAATTCCCTGTTTACTCTTGAACAATCTTTAATTATAATCTCCATGTGTGGACTTCAATACTCCCTAAAACAGAAATTTCCATGCACCTGGCAACACTGATCGTCTTTCAGTCAACCGCCTTGGTTTAGTAGCGTCGTCTGGCAACTCGTCACGTCCTATTATGTGCTTTAAATAACGCATACATAACGTATAATAGTATTTATAACTTCAGGGATCTTATAGAATTAAAAAATATATACCTGTATATGGAAAGAAGGCAACTTTCGTCAATATTTTGCTCACAAATGTCAACAATAGATTACTAACTGGTAGTATCTGGCATCTTATACAAACTTAAGAGGTATCGCGGAAAACTAGATAAAAAGGTATTTATGTATTATTTACGCTAATTTGATATATTTATTTACTATTTGTCATTATTTTTCAAAATAAGTTAAGTACAATCACATATTTTTACTAACAATAGTTTTAAAGTTCCTTCATTCTAACCTTGGACTTGGAAGCAAACGATCCTACTCGTGTTGGTATACCTTGTAAATCTCCAAGCAAAACTCTCCAAGGTTGGGCGAAAATCCTACTCTCCCATGGGATCCAAGCATTTTTTGACCAGTGTGACCGCGGCTTTACTCTCCATAATACTCTCACATCACTCATTGCTTACTCTCCATAATACTCTCACATCACTCATTGCTTACTCTCCATAATACTCTCACATCACTCATTGCTTACTCTCCATAATACTCTCACATCACTCATTGCTTACTCTCCATAATACTCTCACATCACTCATTGCTTACTCTCCATAATACTCTCACATCACTCATTGCTTACTCTCCATAATACTCTCACATCACTCATTGCTTACTCTCCATAATACTCTCACATCACTCATTGCTTACTCTCCATAATACTCTCACATCACTCATTGCTTACTCTCCATAATACTCTCACATCACTCATTGCTTACTCTCCATAATACTCTCACATCACTCATTGCTTACTCTCCATAATACTCTCACATCACTCATTGCTTACTCTCCATAATACTCTCACATCACTCATTGCTTACTCTCCATAATACTCTCACATCACTCATTGCTTACTCTCCATAATACTCTCACATCACTCATTGCTTACTCTCCATAATACTCTCACATCACTCATTGCTTACTCTCCATAATACTCTCACATCACTCATTGCTTACTCTCCATAATACTCTCACATCACTCATTGCTTACTCTCCATAATACTCTCACATCACTCATTGCTTACTCTCCATAATACTCTCACATCACTCATTGCTTACTCTCCATAATACTCTCACATCACTCATTGCTTACTCTCCATAATACTCTCACATCACTCATTGCTTACTCTCCATAATACTCTCACATCACTCATTGCTTACTCTCCATAATACTCTCACATCACTCATTGCTTACTCTCCATAATACTCTCACATCACTCATTGCTTACTCTCCATAATACTCTCACATCACTCATTGCTTACTCTCCATAATACTCTCACATCACTCATTGCTTACTCTCCATAATACTCTCTCATCACTCATTGCTTACTCTCCATAATACTCTCACATCACTCATTGCTTACTCTCCATAATACTCTCACATCACTCATTGCTTACTCTCCATAATACTCTCACATCACTCATTGCTTACTCTCCATAATACTCTCACATCACTCATTGCTTACTCTCCATAATACTCTCACATCACTCATTGCTTACTCTCCATAATACTCTCACATCACTCATTGCTTACTCTCCATAATACTCTCACATCACTCATTGCTTACTCTCCATAATACTCTCACATCACTCATTGCTTACTCTCCATAATACTCTCACATCACTCATTGCTTACTCTCCATAATACTCTCACATCACTCATTGCTTACTCTCCATAATACTCTCACATCACTCATTGCTTACTCTCCATAATACTCTCACATCACTCATTGCTTACTCTCCATAATACTCTCACATCACTCATTGCTTACTCTCCATAATACTCTCACATCACTCATTGCTTACTCTCCATAATACTCTCACATCACTCATTGCTTACTCTCCATAATACTCTCACATCACTCATTGCTTACTCTCCATAATACTCTCACATCACTCATTGCTTACTCTCCATAATACTCTCACATCACTCATTGCTTACTCTCCATAATACTCTCACATCACTCATTGCTTACTCTCCATAATACTCTCACATCACTCATTGCTTACTCTCCATAATACTCTCACATCACTCATTGCTTACTCTCCATAATACTCTCACATCACTCATTGCTTACTCTCCATAATACTCTCACATCACTCATTGCTTACTCTCCATAATACTCTCACATCACTCATTGCTTACTCTCCATAATACTCTCACATCACTCATTGCTTACTCTCCATAATACTCTCACATCACTCATTGCTTACTCTCCATAATACTCTCACATCACTCATTGCTTACTCTCCATAATACTCTCACATCACTCATTGCTTACTCTCCATAATACTCTCACATCACTCATTGCTTACTCTCCATAATACTCTCACATCACTCATTGCTTACTCTCCATAATACTCTCACATCACTCATTGCTTACTCTCCATAATACTCTCACATCACTCATTGCTTACTCTCCATAATACTCTCACATCACTCATTGCTTACTCTCCATAATACTCTCACATCACTCATTGCTTACTCTCCATAATACTCTCACATCACTCATTGCTTACTCTCCATAATACTCTCACATCACTCATTGCTTACTCTCCATAATACTCTCACATCACTCATTGCTTACTCTCCATAATACTCTCACATCACTCATTGCTTACTCTCCATAATACTCTCACATCACTCATTGCTTACTCTCCATAATACTCTCACATCACTCATTGCTTACTCTCCATAATACTCTCACATCACTCATTGCTTACTCTCCATAATACTCTCACATCACTCATTGCTTACTCTCCATAATACTCTCACATCACTCATTGCTTACTCTCCATAATACTCTCACATCACTCATTGCTTACTCTCCATAATACTCTCACATCACTCATTGCTTACTCTCCATAATACTCTCACATCACTCATTGCTTACTCTCCATAATACTCTCACATCACTCATTGCTTACTCTCCATAATACTCTCAC
>JAWZYT010003621.1:0-33975 GCA_034508575.1 Petrolisthes manimaculis | reverse complement strand
GTATTGATAGTGGTTTGTTAACAGTGTAGGTATATAGCTAAATCTGAGTTGGTGTTGTGCCTGAAGTGAACCTCAACCTCTCTTCCCCTCCCCTTCCTCCTTTCCTCCCTCCCTCCCCTTCCCCCATCCCTCTTCATTAGTCTCTTTCGTAACATACATTCCAGTAGCTACCTCCGTCTACCTGTTTCACTCCCTACTCTCACTCCTAACTCTCTCGCCTGCCTCACTCTCTTCTCTCTGTACTCCTTGCCCCTCTCCCTCTCTCTTTCATTCCTTTCTTTCTTGCTGTCTGTCTCACTCTCTCCTTTCATCCTTTACTCCCTTCTTTCTTGCATTTTCTCTCACTCCTTTTAATCCTTTGCTACTCCTTGTTCGTCTGCTTTACTCCCTTCTATCTTCTCTCCATTCTTTATATTCGGTGCGTGCCTCACATTTTTCGCCTTCTTCCTCTCTGTCTGTCTTCCTCCCTTTCTCTTACATTCTTTCCATTCCTTCATTCCTCACTCCTTTCCCCTTCCTTTTCCTTATACTGCCTCCCTTCCTTCATTCATTAGTACCTCCCTTCCTTCATTCCTTGACCCCCTTCCTTCATTCCTCACTAACTACCACCTATCCTTCATTCCTAACTACCACCTTTCCTTAATTCCTCACTAACTACCACCTTTCCTTCATTCCTTCATACCTTCCTTCCTTCCTTCCTTCATACCTTCCTTCCTCCCTTCTTCCCCTATACCTTTTTTCTTGCCTTCTCATCCTCCTCTTTGCCTTGTTCATCCATTTTAACACTCACACCTCCCCTTCTCTCCCCTTCCACCCCTTTCCTCTCCCCTTCCACCCCCAGCCTTACCTTGCTCCCCCCGGCGCACCCTTTGGCAATATGCGGACAGCGACCACCCACCCTGACCTGCCGCCACCGTAACTACAACTACTACTACTACTACTACTACTGTTACAACTACAACAACTACTATTACTGTTGCAACTAAGTAACGACTACTACTACTGTTACAACAATTCCTACTACTACTACAACAAAAATAACTACTACTACTATTATCCACAGTGACTTAGTACTGCCTCCCTTACTGTTGTTAATTATGCCACTACTACTAACTAACACTTCACTAAAAACAACCACTACCATCACAACTGCCACCACTATTAACTAACACTACTCTACCATAACGATCACTACCACCACATCAAACTAACCCCCCCCACCACCACCACTACCACCACCTTCGTAAAATACTACCACCAACCACCATGTTTTCATTTTCCTCACCCACCACCACTACCACCATCGTAAAATACTACCACCAACCACCATGTTATCATTTTTTCTCTCGTTGGTGGGGGTGTGTGTGTGTGATGACTGAGCGGTGTAGTGATAGTGGTCATTGAGTTGTGTTATAACTGTACTGAGTGTGAATGGTGAACTGCTTGGTTGGATGGTTGTTTGTGATCGATTGTTAAGACTTGTATGTACAGTAGCCTATGTGTGTCTGGGACGCAACCTAACAAAACAAATCATCGTCCTCATAAATAGAAAAGAAAAAAAAAGTTGCCTAAATAATTGTTCGAAATAGCATACCTAGATTAAAACCAGATGATTTAATTAATATGACAAAAATAAATCCCCGTCGCACAAAGATTTAAGAAAGTATAATATATACATAGTTATAATCTGTCGAGGGCGAATTTGGATGGCCACTGACCCCATCAAATTATACCAGACTGACTGAGGTATCCTTTTCAGTATACGAATAGAGGGATACTTCTGTTGGTATAATTATTTCAGACACATCAGTAGCTCTCTTATGGGACCCCGTGATGTAACCGGATAGCCTAATTAGAGGTGAGAGAGTCCTTCAAATATTGCCACGAAACACCACCGATATTGAAGGAGTTTGTTTCGTGGCATAGTCAGGAGGAATCAAAAGCCACCATGCAAGTCTCTCTAATACACGATCACACAGAGTCCTTTAATTCACCCCTGCAGAACAGATGACCCCTTGTAGGATGGTACACGTCTCTTGAGAAGGATGTTAAAGGACAAGGCATTCAGTCACTCGGAAAGGGTGACACACTTGGCTATATAAGGCGACCACTTGTGAGTTACACTTAGATAGGAGCTGGCCTGGTACGGGTTGACAAATGCTCTTACTGTCCTTGGTGTCCCTGTCCTCCCCCCTCCCTCTCTCTCCCTCCCTCTGTGTGTGTGTGTGTGTGTCCCCCTCAATCACATCTTATACTCGTACATACCACACATTCCTCTCTCTCTCTCTCCATCCCTACACACACACACACACACACACACACACACACACACACACACACAACACGGTCCTTGGAGACTAGTCAGAGCAGCCTCCCTCCCTCCCTGCCGCTGTAGCTTTGCCGTGTGATGACTAAGATGATGGATGCTTGTGGTCTGCCAGTGGTCGGGCTCTCGTACGGTAAAAACAGCACCAATAACAACAATAATAATAATATCAATAACATCATAAATAATAATAACAACAACAATAATAACAATAACATCAACGACAACAGTATTAGTAACAACAAAACCATATCATCATCAATAAAAATAACAATATGAAAATCAACTACAGCAACGATAGAAATAACAGTCTATTTTAATTAATAATCCGCTTCATTCTGTGTCATATGGTGGTGTAGGATATAGTATTGAGAATAATAAAGAGATCACCATGAGGAATAACATCTTAGTAACACCAATCAAGGGATGCTAAGAACTGTACGTGATTGAGGTTGAGGGTGTGTGTTGAGTTTTTGAGTTTTTGAGTTTTTGATCGGTAGTCTACTTGGTGCAGCGCTACGGTGTGTGTCGTGTCTTGCTGGATACTTGGTGAAGCTTGATACAAAGGAAGTACAGGCAACAGGAGGCTCATAGTGCACGGCCTTTTACTAGGTTACCTGTTTATATCTGTACCGAGTTTGATGGTGTGAGTTGTGTCTTTCCTGGGTTGGCTACTTGGTGAAGCTTGGTGGTGTGTGTTGTGTCTTTCCTGGGTTGGCTACTTGGTGAAGCTTGGTGGTGTGTGTTGTGATGGGTACTTAGTAGAGCTTTATGGTGAGTGTTTAGTCTTTGCTTGGGTAGGTACATAGTGAAGGGTGAAGTTGTGAGTGTTTTCTGTGGGTAGGTGTATATAGTGTTAACCTAAGGAGGTCAGACACGAGTGTTGTGACTCACCATCCTTAACCTCTTGATCCCTTGCACGTTGCTTGAGATAACATTTAAATGGTTTTTTCATTAACCAAAATAATATAATGAAATTGGGGTCAGTCCATGAAAGGTTTACAGAACGGATGTAAAGGGTTTCCCTCTAACAAATAATAATGCATACGTTACTCAAAGTGAAATACACAAGACTCCAGGTGATTTAAAACTTACTGAGGTTTCATTAATTAAATTGGAAGATGATAAAACACCACCGTTATATATCTATCCATACAGTGAACGAACCAATATGACACCGTGGACGAAAACGTTCAACAAACACTCTAAAATATTGTTCTTAACTAGGGGTGCTGAGGCCGGTTACTAAGGGGTGCGAGGATACCCAGGCTATGAATAATTACAGCAAAATATCGGTGTAGCCATTACAGTACACTCATTGAATGTATTGTAATGACTACAAAATTAATGTACTTATTAAAACCACGTACTTCAGTTTTAGCATTTTTCTCTATTTCACCAATCGGGGACTGACTACTGATTTGAAAAGGGTACCATACATAATAAATATTGTATTGAAAATGTAAAGAACCACTGCTCTCATAGGTGTTGTTTCACCCCACCGAGACAACACGAGTCCTATTGTTGGCTTGAATGGTACTAGACGGACCCCCTATGCTCAAGTGACAGATGGATACCTTTATATATTTTTTTTTGTCTAGTGTACAGTCACGTGTAATAGTTCTGCGACGCCTTGGAATGAACCGACCTCGAGAAAAATGATGCGAAACTGTATATCTGTTGGTGTCTTGTGTTTGGACTAGGCTAGGCTACATGACTTGTTTAGTTTTTTTAAGATCAGATTTTTTTTATTCATCTGATGCAGGACTTTATATATTTCATTTTGCTTTATCCTGTGCAGCTTTTTGGTGGTGGTAGTCGTAGTTGTGGTTGTAGTTGTGGTTGTGGTAGTAGTGGTTGTGGTTGTAGTGGTTGTCGCTGTGGTTGTAGTTGTAGTGGTAGTTGTGGTAGTAGTGGTGGTAATGGTCAGCTGTCTCTCGTCCCTCCCACCCTCAGTCAACCAGGTGTAGCAGTGGTAGTGAGTGAGTGAGTGAGTGAGTGAGGGAGAGAGTTGTTGGTTAGTTGGTTAGGTAGTTGGGTTGGTCGGTGTCTCTCACGCTGCAGTTAATGAGTCACCGTCACTCTCAGGCCTCGCTGCTTTTACAACCCTCACTGTTATATCATACTGACACTTGGACGTTTGACTGCTTGTGTGTGTGTGAGAGAGAAAGAGAGAAACAGAGAGAGTGTGTGTGTATGTGTGTGTGTGTGTGTGTGTGTGTGTGTGTGTGTGTGTGTCGTGAGGTCCTTTGTGTGCTCTTACGTGTGTGTCTCCGTTTTGTAAGAGCACGTGTGTGTACTCAAGTGTGAGTGTGTCCGTTTTGTGGGAGCTTGTAATTGTGTATAGCGGCGTAGTGCATTGGTGTGTGTGTGTGTGTGTGTGTACCGGTGGTATATAGACAGTCAGAATTTTCCTGTTTCTATCAATGAGCTGAGCACTGTTAAATAATTGTGACACGTAAAGAAAAAAGCAATATACGATTGACTGAATTGATATATATATATATAAAATGTGGGTAACTATTTATTGTCTTTTATTATCTTTTCAATTCATAGTAGGATTAAAGTGTTCGTTCATTATTTTCTACCCGCTGATGACACACTCACTCCTTTTACTATTTAAGGAAAAAAATAAGGAAAGGCAATAAATTATTATCCACAACATCAGCCTTCCACATTATTATTATTATTATTATTATTATTTTTATTTTTATTTTTATTTTTATTTTTATTTTTATTTTTATTTCTTATATGCTAACCGTTGCGTTTCTGCCTGTGGGGTGTATTTTGTGATGATAGGTGATTTTTATAGTGTGTGTTTGTATGTATGTGTGTCGGTGTGTGTGTGTGTGTGTGTGCGCAGTAAGTAATATGTGTACGTGCAACTGTGTTCAGGCGCGTAACGTGTAGCAGTGTGTGGGAAAGTGTTGACTGTGTGTGTGTGTGTGTGTGTGTGTGTGTGTGTGTGTGTGTGTGTATTTCTTATGTACTGTTCTTTATACCAATATTTCTTGTGTTTTATATGTGTGTGGCTTTGTGCGTGTGAGAGTAGGTGTTTATAGTTGTACGTGCGTCGTTGTGTGTGTGTGTGTGTGAGAGAGAGAGCATGTGTTTGTGTGTGTGCGTGTTAGTAGCCAATGGTCGTATCAAAAACTGACCACATTACCGTAACTTATTGATATGTGTGAGAACGTTGTGTGTGTGTGTTTGTGTGTGTGTGTGTGTGTGTGTGTGTGTGTGTGTGTGTGTGTGTGTGTGTGTGTGTGTGTGTGTGTGTGTGTGTGTGTGTGTGTGTGTGTGTGTGTAAGTGCGTGTGTGTGTAGGATAGAGTGATTTGACATAATTGATGTGTTTGTGAGTGTAGGCCTATGTATATAGGTATGTACAGTGTTTATGAATGATTGCGCATGTGTGTGTGTGTGTGTGTGTGTGTGTGTGTGTGTGTGTGTGTGTGTGTGAAGTACAGTATGCTATGTATTGTCATGTGTACCGAACGTGTGATTCGACACATCAGCGAGTGAGTGTGTGTGTGTGAGCACGTGAATGAATGTGTACGTGTTAAAGCCCACGGATATATATGTATGTCTGTGTGTGTATGTATGTGTGAGCCTGGAGATATATGTGTATGTGTGTGTATGTATGTATGTATTGTATGTATGTGTGAGCCTGTAGATATATGTGTGTCTGTGTGTGTGTGTGTATGATATGTGTGAGCCTGAAGATATATGTGTGTCTGTGTGTGTGTGTATGATATATGTGAGCCCTCAGATATGTGTATGGCTTGTGTGTTTGTGTGTGTGTGTGTGTGTGTGTGTGTGTGTGTGTGTGTGTGTGTGAGAGAGAGATGGTTGGTTACACCTGTGGCCTGACCGGAAGCATCAGTAGCTACACACGGTATAATTTCTCTGCTATATACTGCTGGGTTTCCTGTTTTGGGGAACCTTGTGTTTTGAACCTTACACATCATGTTATTATTTGCATTATTGACTGTATTTTTCACCTTCCTTGTCGTATTATTCTTTGGATTATTGACTGTATTTTGAACTTTCTATATTGTATTGTTCTTTGTATTATTGACTGTATTTTTCACCTTTCTTATTGTGTTATTCTTTGTATTATTGCCTGTATTTTTTCAACTTCCTTATCATATTTTATGCATTTCCTGTATTTTTCACCTTTCTTATCATACTATTTTATGTATTTCCTGTATTTTACATTTCTTTGTAATATTTCCTGTATTTTCACTTTCCTTACAGTATTATTCTTTGTATTTTTGCTTATATTGTACAATCATTCCTGTCTGTACTCCCCTCTGTATTGCCTGTATTGTATTTTCCCTTGTAATGACTGTATTTAGACCCTATTGGATATATTTCTTGGATTGGCTGTATTTTTATCTTCCCAATTGAATTTCCCTATATGAATTCTCTGTATTTTACTCTCCTACTTGCATGTTTTCATCTGCAGTTTTTCATTCATACGTTTTTGTGATTATTATATTCTGTTTTTTAGTGTCGATATGTTATGTGTAATGTTTTTTGTTGTGTGTGTGTGTGTAGTACTGATCATCGAATTAACTGATTTAGTTATGTATGTGTGTGTGCGCGCGCAGTACTGATCGTCGAATTAACTGATTTAGTGGTGTGTTTGTGTGTTGTGTTTGTGTGTTGTGTTTGTGTGTAGTACTGATCATCGAAGTAACTTGTGTAGTGACTATTCTGTAGTAATGGTATTTTTGTAGTGATTTACTATTGGTGTGTCTCTGTCACTTTCTGTCTATATCTTTATCTTTCTCTGTCTTTCTTTTTCTATCTGCTTCTTTCTTTATTTTCTACTCTGTTCTATTTTCTCGACTCTGTATTAAGATGTAACGCCTTAAGGGGGTCATTCGCTTTTGTTATAATGGAGCTCCTTGATTCCTCCAAAGTATGCCAGGAAACAGGACCAGAAGAGCAAAAATAATGGTGTTCTGTTGCTTGGAATAGTTTGGAGGATTAAGTTGCTCCAGAATTACCAACACAAAACTTCCCCTGAAATATGTTACTCGTTCTTTTTCTCTGCTCTCTGTATTAATTAAGTTGTCATTTGGTTTCTGTTCTCTTCTCTTTTTTGTGCCAGGTGGATGTTTGTTTGTATGTATGGTATGTAGGCCGTGTGTGTGTGTGTGTGTGTGTGTGTGTGTGTGTGTGTGTGTGTGTGTGTGTGTGTGTGTGTGTGTGTGTGTGTCGTTATCGTCCTCTTTGTCTGTTGTGTTGCTTAGTGAGCCTTGTAATCTTAATGACTTCCGGATCTCTCTCTCACTCTCTCTCTATCTATCTATCTATCTATCTATCTATCTATCTATCTATCTATCTATCTATCTATCTATCTATCTATCTATCTATCTATCTCTCACATAATTAGGAAGCACTGAAGGAAAGCTATAGAAAGGTAAAAAATAAGTATGGGACGAATGTGAAAAAACGAACTGGGAAAAACATAAGAAAAAGAGACTGAAGCAAAATATAAGAAAAGAAAAATACAAGGGTGGGAAAACGAGAAGGGGAGGATAAAAAGAAAAAAGGAGAGGAAGAATGTAGACAGGAGGAGGAGAGAGAGAGAGAGAGAGAGGAGGAGAAGGGGGATGGGGGAGGTAGAGGGGGATAATGGTGTTGTAAGATATATGGGCAATAAGAAGGAAGTTGTGGGAAGAAGAGGGAGGATGTTGAGAAGCAGGAAGGAAGGAAGGAAGAAAGGAAGGAAGGAGTGAGTTAAGTTGAGGTTAACAATTTATCTCTATATATTTTTTTCTGGTGTCGTAAGCAGGAAATGGGAGACTTTGTTATTTGTCGTCGAATCATCACTGTTTTATTCTATTTTTTTTTTTTTTCGATGTGCAAAATTTGACACACTCAAACACACACACACACACACACACACACACACACACACACACACACACACACACACACACACACACACACACACACACACACACACACACACACACACACACACACACACACACACACACACAAAACAACGCATAAAAAGGATGTATTATCATGGTAGGTTAGCGTACCGTATCATCCCCAAGTTTTATAAGAGAATCCCCAGTCTGACTTATACCGTGAGTTTACAAAACAATGTCAATTCTTTTTCCTCGACCTTTTTTACTGCATGGATGTTCGATCTCTTTTCAATCAACCAACCAACCAACCAACACACATACCACCTGGCCACACACACACACACACACCTATCACCTGGCCACACACACACACACACACACACGTCCAGGCAGTGACCGCATTAGTTATCTCACACGCTCTGCAGGGTTTGAGGAAGCAACTATGTGTGAGAGAGAGAGAGAGAGAGAGAGAGAGAGAGAGAGAGAGAGAGAGAGACCGAGACCCCCCAATAAGGAATATACAATTAAATATGGTTAAAATTTCTTGAACTGCAGTCTGTAGGTAAACTCTTGCCTACACAATGCCACCTACGAGCCTCAACATTTTCACTACATTTCGTCGATTATTTCTTCTACAGGCCTGGCATTATCCTTCTGTACTGAAAATATGATTCCCTGTACGTTATAGAACATCACGAAAACATTGAAAGTGTGATAAAACTTAAGATGAAATAGATTAAGCTTCTTTGGACTGATAACCCATTAGGCTACTCATCTCCCCCCCCCCCCCCGAAGTTCCCAGCCTCTCGTCCCTCAATTTGTCAAAAAGTTACAACCTTTCTCATCATTATCCAGTGTACTGTACTGAGATAACACACATTATACTTTACACACTGTATATACATCGCCTCTGAACTGCACATCTGTAGGTTGTCAGTAGCCTGTGACTTTGAGGGGCCTCGAGATCATTGAGTGAAGCTTTAAGGTGTTGGATGCTTCATGTGTGTCGCACTGGATGAGACAGAGGAACTTCATGGTGTTGGTTACATCTTTTATGCCCCAATAGATGACACTTTATTTATACACTTAACAATCTAAAGAGAGCAGCTATACCAACAATCAAAGCATCTTGAAATAATGTAGAACTTCTGTCTTCTATGCTATGATTTGTTGAAATTGATAATGTGGGATTGGGGCAACAGACAACAAAAAATATAGGGAGAGGAAGAAGGAACTAACAAGACGTGAAGGAATGTGTAAGGGAGAGGAGGAAGTATATAGATTGTAGAGTAGTAATAGGGAAGGAGGAGGAGGAGGAAGATGAAGAAGAAGAAGAAGAAGAAGAAGAGGAGGAGGAGGAGGAGGTGGAGGAGGAAGATGATGAAGATGAGAAGGAGGAGGAGGAGGTATAAAAGTCACTGAGGACATGACCATCAGGACGGAACGAACCTGAAGGGGACCTGAAGGGGAGAGAGAGAGAGAGAGAGAGAGAGAGAGAGAGAGAGAGAGAGAGAGAGAGAGAGACTGCAGGTGATCCGGAAGTGACCTGAAGGGGTGGGAGGATGGAGGAGGGATGGAGGGATGGAGGAGGGGTGGTGGGATGGAGGAGGGGTAGAGGGATGGAGGAAGGGTAGAGGCATGGTGGGAGGATGGAGGAGGGGTAGAGGGATGGAGAGATGGAGGAGGGGTGGTGGGATGGAGTAGGGGTAGAGGCATGGTGGGAGGATGGAGAGTGGTAGAGGAATGGAGGAGGCGTTTAGATAGGGTAAATAAGAGGGTGGATGGTAGAGGAAGAAATGTACAGCCACAATCAAATATCCACCCACACTTTCCTTCCATCGTGCAAATAAATCAGTATCATATCAAAATATAATCATACAACACCGTATGTCAACTCAACCCCTTCAATTATTGTTATGAGGTGCTGCAAGATCATACACGTGTTTTTTTTTATTACCAAGATATTTACTACGATGGAGGGAAAGTGTCGGTGGATATTTGATTGTGGCTGTACTTTAGTTTAACAAGGAGGATGTATGGGACTGGAGGAGAGAAGGAGAAAGGGACAAGAAAAAAAGAAGACCTTAGATTTGGAGAAAATTGGTAAAGTCAAGGTCACACACACACACACACACACACACACACACACACAGAACGGTAAGGAAGGGTCAATGGGAGTAAACAAGGCTTCCAGCGACGTGGCAGAAACCCCAGGCACTTAACACTGCCCCCACCTCTCTCTCTCTCTCTCTCTCTCTCTCTCTCTCTCTCTCTCTCTCTCTCTCTCTCTCGATGTACCGTTTCTCTGTGTGTCTTCTCTCATCTCACATTTATCTTCTTTCTTCCTCACTCACTTCCTCTTCCCATTCTCCACCAATAAAATAAATTGTTACGTATCTCCATGTCTTCCGTATCTCCGTTACTGTCCATTTAATCCATCTCTCTCTTTCTCTCTCTCTCAGGTCTTAAAATAGGATAGTGTGCTCCCCCCCTCCCAGTCTCTCATCCCCCACTCCCCAGCTCTCTTCCCCTCCCATTCCCCCAGCCCCCCACCTCTCCTCCTCCTCTCCCCCACCCCCTCCCCCTCCTCCACCAGTTGCTTCATTCGGGCTGTACGAGTCGAGCATCCTACTATAAGGAAGACTCGGTTCGCTTCACAACAATGCTCGACTCTTCCAACACATTTAATGAAACAGACAGTAAATATTTCCACCAGGACAGTGTGTTTTGGGACTCGCTTGTGGACAGGTTGTGTGTGTGTGTGTGTGTGTGTGTGTGTGTGTTTATTTTTGGACTGTTCACGTGTATTTTTCTGGTAATTACTCCCAACAATGGAAGGTTCTTATATACGGTAATGTGTTTCAGCCATCCATAGAATATACAATAATATTAAGTTGAGTGACCTATATAGTATGCAGTGATCGTGTTGATTAGTTTATTATAATCATAAAAACTTCAGTAAGTGATCATCATATTGAGTGACCTAAAATATAATTCCCCAAGTGATAATATATCTACTGTAATCTTAAATTTTAATAAGTGATAGTGTTGAGTGACTTAAAAATAATTCCCCAAGTGATAATATAATTACTGTAATCTTAAATTTTAATAAGTGATAGTGTTGAATAACTTAAAAATAATTCCCCAAGTGATAATATATTTACTGTAATCTTAAATTTTAATAAGTGATAGAGTTGAGTGACCTAAAATTAATTCCCCAAGTGCTTAAACAAACAACAATATTACTCATTGTGGTTGGTTCATTGATATATACGATAGCTGTGGTGGCCGTGAAAGATTTATTACTGTTTGTGGTGATTTATTGTCTATATGGTGTGACAGTGTGATTGTTGTGGTGGTGTGGTTATTGCGGTCACTATCTACGTCATCAGCGGTGATATTAATAACAGAAAGATAATAAATGAAGTGTTGGTGGTTATTGAACTGACGTGTGTAAATAGTGACCCATGCGTGCGGTTGTTAAGTGATGTTGTCGGATAATTTGTGATAAACGAGTCCTTCAATTATTGCCATGTAACACCGTCTATATTGAAGGAGCTGCTTTCGTGGTATAGTTAGAAGGAATCAGAAGTATCCAATTCACGTACAGACGAAAATTGAGTGTGTGACTGGGAATGAACCAAACAACTATTTGACAACAACAACAATGACAACAACAACAATGACAACCAATACTACTACTAACTACTGCTACTACTACAACTACAACAACAACTACTACTACTACCACAACTACAACAACTACTACTACCACAACTACAACAACTACTACTACCACAACTACTACTACCACTACCACTACAACTACTACTACCACTACCACAACAACAACCACTACCACTACAACAGCTACTACTACGACAACAACTACGACAACAACTATAACTACAACTACGACAACTATAGCTACGATAACAACTATAACTACGACAACAACTATAACTACGACAACAACTATAACTACGACAACAACTACTAACTACCACTACTAACTACCACTAGTACTACTACTACTACTGTGAAATCAGCCGTGCGTGACGAAATTCCATACACTCCTCTGTACATTGACGTGGACCTTGTACCGAACCCGCTTGTGAAAGTGAGTATAGGCTATACATACAGTATACATATAGCCCTGCAGGGGAGGTAGTAGCGAGCTTGGTGTTTTCAGTCTTACTACCTCCTTCCCTCTGTGGTCTATACATCTTTCACACTCTTCTCTCCCATTTCCTCCCTCTCCTCTTCCATTTCCTCCTTATCCTTTTCCATTTTCTCTCTCATCTCCTATTCCCTCCCTTTTCCATCCCTTTATGTAATGTGGTGATATGACTTATTATTTTAATCCTGTTGGTATAGAATGATGATGATTGTGGTATATGTGGTGTGATGGTAGCCTGGTGTAGTGTGGTGTAATGTAGTGTTGTGGTATGATTTGTGCTATTTTCATCCTAGTGTGGTGTGATGTAATGTTGTGGTATGATTTGTGCTATTCTCATCCTGGTGACTTGTATAGTAATTGTTGCATGCATGGATGATGATGATGATAAGAATTGTATGGGTTGGTCCTTTATGCATTGTGTGTGTCTTGTTATGATGATGATGGTGTTGGTGGTGTAAGGATTATAATGACAGTGGTAATGAATGGCCATCTCTCTCTCTCTCCCTCTCTTTCTCTCTCTCTCTCCCTCTCTTTCTCTCTCTCTCTCCCTCTCTTTCTCTCTCTCTCTCCCTCTCTTTCTCTCTCTCTCCCTCTCTTTCTCTCTCTCTCTCTCTCTCTTCCTCTCTCTCTCTCTCTTTTAGACACACCAGCTACTGTATAATTAGCCTCAAGGTCTGTCTCTATTGTTTCATGTTGTCACGGTTCGTTTGCTTTCCATACCAGTTACTATCAACAAATTACCTAAAAACACCTCCACAGTAATTAACTATGACTTTTTAACACATTGACCCACATGTTCAGTCAACCGGCACTATTGTCTAATTATTATTTATCAGTATGGTAATGGAAGTGACTTTTATTCCTGGAGGTTTGTTTTTTGTTTATTTTGGTTTTATTTTCTTGCTGTGGATGCAACTAGAAATGTCTTGTTTGTGTTGTGTGAGTCCTGGGTATAAGAACAAAAAATACACCCTTTTTATAATATTATAGTTACACCCTATTATCGGTATAAAAAAAATAACTCTTTCTGTATGTCCTGTATTATATTTTACACCCAATAAACGGTATGCAAAGAAAAAAAAAAAAAACATCCTATGCCATATTTTACAACCAATCTTCAGCATAAGAAAAATGTCATGCCTTCTTCTATCATATTTTACACCTAACCCTCATCCAATCCGTTCAGTGTTTGGTGGCTTTAGGAACTCTATTTTGGACATTTGTCTTTGTTGACGGAGGGACGGAGGGAGGGAGGGAGGGGAAGGAACGTGTCGCGAGTACAAGCGTGAAACTGTGAACATGACCGGAAAATTGAACATGTGTATACAGCTTGTAAACTTTGTGTGTGTGTGTGTTTGATCGTGAATGTGTAGTGTCTTCTGTGTGTGTGTGTGTGTGAGAGAGAGAAATGGTCTTGAATGTGAAGTGTTTTCTACTTTGTGTTGGTGTTGTGTCATGTGTTTCTGTGTGTGTGTGTGTGTGTGTGTGACTGTGTGTGTGTGTGTGTGTGTGTGAGGACCACTTGTGTGTACTCTCCCAGGTACCTGTGTATGACTTGTGTTTGTACTTCCTTATTTGTGTGTGTGTGTGTTTGTGTTGGCTTAAGTGGACTGTGTGTATGTTTGGTGCTTCTGTGTAGGTGTGTGTGTACAGGTAGCCTAATGCTCTTGTGTACGTCCCCATTTGTATGTGTGTGTGTGTGAGAGAGAGAGAATATGTATGTATGTATGTACTCCATGCTGTGTGTGTGTATGTATGTATGTATGTATGTATGTATTATGACGTATACCACATGTATACGATTGAAATTCCATTGTTTATGTGTATAAATTGGGCTGGTGAGTAGAGTATGTATTATTGTATGTGTTAATTAATAGCCAAACTAGCGTTCCCAGGTGGCCTGGAAATAGTGGCGCCAGACTCTGCCGGCCTAGTTTGATTGCCGGCCTCGTTTGCCCCCCCCCCCCTTATTTCTCCTCAATGCCCCTACCATATCCCTCTTGTAATCCACCACCCACACACCCTCTCCTGTATAAAACGACAGGAGTCGCGTCTGTCAGTGAGAAGTTGTGTGGAGTTGGTGGTGGTTTGTTGGTGTTGGTGTTCTGAGTTACCGGTACCGGTATACAGCTGCCTCCTTGTACAGTACAGATAAGTAACATTATATATAGACATTATTTTTCCGACACTCTCTACTCGCCCGGTTATTATTGTGTGTTGTTATTGTTGCGTTAAATTAGGAATTATTGTGTTAGTTAAGTTTAATTTATTTGGATTTAGTGTAACTTGCGTTATCCTGTATTTCTTTTCTCTTGTAAAATAATTGTAAATAAGTAGCTTAATATATTAGGAATAAATACCTTTGTTTTCGTGGATTTCCTTAAACATATTCCATTTATATAAGAACCTTTGGTGTTGCGATTGGGACTTTAAACTTCAGTGGCTTTATTTAAATCTTAATATGCAGTCAGATTATATCCATTACGCATACATAAGTTATCATTTCGTAACAGTATGTATGTATGTATGTGTGTGTAGGCCTATTATGGTGTCTGGTCCGTACTCCCTGTTGTGTGTCCTTTGTCAGTCGTATGTGTGTGTGTGTGGCGTGTGTGTGTGTGTGTGTGTCGAATGCGTGGGAAGAAGCAAGGTGGGCGGGGGGGTGCCATTGTCTGGTGGGTGGTTAACTGGAGGTGTGTGTGGGGGGGGGGAGGGAGGGGGGATTGTGGTGAGGGGGGGAGGGGGATTGTGGTGAGGGGGTTGTGTGCGTGTGCGTGTTAAGTTTGGGGTTGGGATTGAGGAGGTTGGGTGTGTGTTTGCAAGTACGTTTTTGTAGCAATCTTAAATCAATTTATATCAACATTTTTGATGAAGAAAAATATATAGGCTAATTATATGTTGATAATTTGTGTACTGATGTTAAGTATAGGTAGGATATTTCAATTCGTCGTGTAGATGGATGTAAGTAAGTAGGTATTCCAATTCGTCGTGTAGATGTATGTAAGTAGGTATTTCAGTTCGTCGTGTAGATATGGGTAACACTAATGAAAAATAAGGGTGTGGTGAGGTTAGTATTGGTGTTTACGTCTGGGTGAGTCGGGAAGGAGGGTGGACACGTAAGTAAGTAGGTTAGGTCTAATGTGGGTGGGAGGATATGGGTGACAGAAGAGGAAGAGGGTTTGTGTACTGTATTGAGGGTTTGTGTACTGTACTAGGGTGGCTGGCCTAGACGATAGATAAAAACAACCGTGAGTGTGGATAGGTGGATTGAATGATGGATTGACACACAGATAGATAGACAGACAAACAGGTGGACAGACAGACAAAAAGGTTGACAGATACAGAGAGTCAGACAGAAATTACAGTCAAAACATACAGGAATACAGAGTGATAGACAAACAGACAGACACAGACAGGCAGACAAACGAAAAGAGTAGATAGAATAAGAAATAAGAGCCGACGGGCTACGAGATTAAAAACCAACAAACAAAGGATGGGAGAGAAGTACAAAATGAGAAGAGACAAGGGTTGATAGAAAAGTATTTATTATCTCCATGCTCTGATTCCCTTACACTGTGTTGATGGTGGTGGTGGTGGTGGGCTTAACAATGTCTCTCTCTCTCTCTCTCTCCTAATTATATTGATAGCAGTTGCACATCTCATTAGTGAATATGCAAGACAATTAAGGCGGTGTGTTGTTGATTAATTAATGGGAAATAAACATGATGCAGTTATTTTGTCACAGTTATGTTTAATGAGCCTCGTGATTAAAAGACTTTGTTTACAGGAAATGATGAACTTGTGTAGGTGTATTCGTGTGTGTGTGTGTGTGTTTGAGAGAGAGAGAGAGAGAGAGAAAGATAGAAAGATAGAAAGATAGAGATAAGGTTACCCACTTGCCTCGTTTTAACACTCAGGAAAGACTCGTGTTGATGATTTGGAAGGCTACCTAACGATACCCTCCCCCAGGCTATGATAAAAAAAAAAACGACCGCATACAGATGATGTGTTTTGTAATATTTTTGTGTGGTGGTGGAGTGAGTAGTAGCCTTCCAATAAACAGACAACATGCAGACTATTCCTGTAGTAAGTTTGGCCTGATGTGAATTTTGTGTCCTTTGTTTTTGTCTCTGTCCGTCTCATTCTGTCCATTTTCTTGTGAGTGTGCGTGCGTGTGTGCGTGTTCCTGGTATCAAAGCGTGGCGGTCATCTGTGGCGTTAATGACCAACCTTCTTCCCTTCTCCCATCTCCTCTCCTCTCCTCCTCCCCTCCCCTCCCATCCACCCCTTCCATCCCCTCCACCCCTTCCATCCTCTCCCCTCCCCTCCTCCCATCCCCTCCTCCCATTCCCATCCCATCCCATCCCCTCCAATCTCATTTTATTATTTTCTCCTCTCTTCTCCTCTCCTCTCCTTTCCTCTCCTCTTCCGATCCTGCCGAAGATGTACAGTTAGATAAATAGAGGAGCAGGAAGTGAACGAACTCGCAAATGTATCCTCACACGTATAGGACATTTAGGCTACAGGGGAAGGGGGCGAGGGAGGGAAGGAGTGAGTGAGTATAGAGGAAGGGAAGGGAAGGGTGGAGGGAATGGTGAAGGAAACTGGAGGGAAGAGGAAAGGGAAGTTGGGGAAGGTGGTGAGGGAGGAAGGAAGGGGAGAGTGTAGAAGGAAATTTGGGAAGGCAGGGATGGGGACGACTACAGAGGGAGGAAAGGGAGGTGAAGTAAATAGATTATGGTGAGAGAGAGAGAGAGAGAGAGAGAGAGAGAGAGAGAGAGAGAGAGACATAATAAATTGAATTGAATTGAATTGAGAGAGAGAGAGAGAGAGAGAGAGAGAATGTGTGTGTGTGTGTGTGTGGTGGTGGACACGCATGGGTGGAGGAGAGAGAGTCAGAGCATGATAAGAATGGAAGAATGAGTGAGATAAGATGATAATTGAAGGAAAGAGGAAGATCTGGAAGAAATGATAAAAGAAGAATGGGGAGGAGGAAATGGGTGAGAAGGGTAAAGAAGGGGGGGAGGAAAAGAGGGAAAGAAAGAGAGAGAATGAGAGTTAATCGGAGGGAAGAAGAGGTGAATTAATTTGAGAATAACAGTGCAATTGATGATAAGAAAGAGAAAGGGAATAAAGGAGGAGGCTGAAATAAAGGATACACACACACACACACAAACAAAGAAACCAAATACACACACACACAAACAAACCCAACACACACACACACACACACACACAAACACACACACACAAACAAACCCAACATACTCACGCAAACCCAACACACACACCCGTCCACACCCCCGTCCACACACACATCCCTCTCCACCCCCCACCCCCTCCAAACACACACACCCCTCACACACTCAATCGCACACACACACACACACACACACACACACACACACACAAACCCAACACACACACACACACACTCACTCGGACATTACCAGCCAAAATAACACGGTCACTTACACTCATAATCCCTGGCTTCAACCTCTTCATCCACTCCACATCATTTTACTCTTCTTCCTTCTCCTCCTTTTCACGTTTCAGTTATTCTCGGTTTTTCCCCCTTTCGTGTTACAGTTATTCTCTTTATCCTTTCTCTTTCATGTTTCAATTATTTTCGTTATTGATTTTTTCTCTTTCATGTTAGTTATTTTCATTATTATTTTTTCTCTTGTGTTAGTTTTTTTTCATTATCATTATTTTCTTTCGAGTTAGTTTTTTTCATTATCATTATTTTATTTTCTGTTATTTATTCTCATTATCATTACTTCTCTTTCGTTTGACATTTATTTTCCTGCATTATTTACCTCCTTGTCTTTCAATTATTTTCTCTTCTCTTCTCGTTTTTGTTACTGTCATACAGTAATTATATTTTTTTTCTGCACTGACTGTTCTGCCTTTGTATATCTGTCTGTTTGTTTGTTTGTTATTTGGGCTTAACCCCTTTTGACTTCGTAAATGTCATTAATTAAGGCGATATATTTATAGTGTGTGTGTATGTGGAGAAGTGTTTGTAAGTGTATATGTGTGTATGTGGAGAAATGTAGGTAAACGTGTGTGTGTGGAGAATGTACATGTGTGTGTATGTGGAGAATTGTACGTGTCTGTGTGTGTATGTGGAGAAGTGTACGTGTGTATGTGTGTGTATGTGGAGAAGTGTACGTGTGTCTGTGTGTGTGTATGTAGAGAAGTGAACGTGTGTGTATGTGGAGAAGTGTACGCGTGTGTATGTGTGTATGTGAAGAAGTGTACGTGTGTTGTGAGTGTTGTCCCCCCCCCACCACCACACACCCCCTCCTTATTTTCTGTATTATTAAGAGTTCTTATGACTTTTGATATTTTTGCATTCAGTGTTTCGAATGTCAAGTAAATGTCAGTGTTGTCAATAATTCCTACACTATTATTATGTTTACTATTTATTGCGTTTTTGCGTTGTCATCTTGTCTGACTTTTTATGTATGTGTATATTTTTTGGTATGTTTTTGTGTGTTATGTATATTTTTGTGTTTTGCGTTGTCATCTTGTCTCTGCGTTTTTGTGTGTCTGTATATTTTTGTGGTATGTTTAATGTTTGTTGAAGGGGTTAGCCAAGTACAGTGTTGGTAAATCTGGAGCAAAGGATTCCTCCAGACTAATCCAAGCAACAAACATATCACCATTTTATTTCGTTATTATGGTTCTTTTTCCTGACATATTTTGGCACTCCGATATGCCAAAAATATACTCGTCTCTTAAATATTGATTGTTTACATTTTTGTTTTCTCTAACGCCATTATTACTTTCACTTATAATAACCTTTTCAAAGTGTTCGGTAATTTATTTGTGCTTATTGTTTAGTTATCCTGTATATTTGTTTCCATGTGCAACTGTTTATATATTTTGTAGTCCCTTTATATTTTCATTTATTTTTTTGTATCATTTCTTTTGATTTCGGTATGTTTTTCTTTTTGTTAGTATTTTTCTGCTCTGAATTTCGTCCTTCGTTATCTAACCGTAGCGAAATACGAGAAGAAACAATTTACCAGTTGTGACCACCAAGGCTATGTGTGTGTGTGTGTGTGTGTGTGTGTGTGTGTGTGATACTTATAACTAGTTGGTATGCTCTTTGAGTGTTCAGTGTGCATGTGTGTGTGTTTGTGCTATTCTTGGTGTGTGTTTCTTGTGTTTTCCTACATTAATGTCACATGTACATTATGTGTGTACGATATTCTTTGTGTTGCATGTGTGTGTGTGTGTGTGTGTGTGTAGAGGTTTGAGGTAGGTAGGCAGGCAGACAGGTAGGTAGGTAGGTAGGTAGTTAGGTAGGTAGATTGAAGTATAGGCTGCATCAAGTATTTGTTGGTATCAGGGGCCAGATTCACCATGAGCCACCACAAGGCTGTCTATCCATTCTTTACCTCCAGGTGTCTGAAATTATATACCTGCATTATTTACTCAGATAGGAACGCATTTTTTCCCCTCAGCCGTCAGACGTGTGTGTGTGTGTGTGTGTGTTGCCATGATACCTCAGTGTTTATGAAATATTTACATTCCTTCTTTAAACTCACACCACCTCCTGAACCCTATACCTCCTCCCCTTCCACCAACTCCTAATCGTCCACCTCTACTTCTTTTCCCACTTTTCCTCTTTTCCTCCTTTTCCTCTATTCCTTCTCTTTTTCCTACTTTTTCCTACTTTTTTCTCTTTTTCCTCCTCCCTCCCTCCTTTTCTTCCTCCTCTTTTCCTCCTCCTCCTCCAAGTCATCCTCAATCACTACACTGTGTGAGTGATGGAAGTCATAAATCCTCAAGTATTTTTCCTCATTTCCTGACCCTTAATTTCCGTCCATCCTTCCTCTCTATTATTCTCTCCCTCCCCACTCCCTCCACACTCCTCCACACTTGCCATCCTTCCTTCCTTTCTTTCTTTCTTTCTTTCTTTCTTTCTTTCTTTCTTTCTTTCTTTCTTTCTTTCTTTCTTTCTTCCTTCCTCTCTCCTCATTCAGTTAACCCTCCCATTCCTTCCCACCACTCCTCCTTACTCACCTTTCTTGTTTTGAGTAAATTTTACACTGATGCCCAAAACGTTTTTCATTTTTCCGAGCAAAGATGATACCGTGCAGATACTTTTTTTTTTTTTTTTTTTTTTTTTTTTTTTTTTTTTTTTTTTTTTTTTTTTTTTTAAACGCTGAACCAGACAAGATATTCGGAAGCTGGAAGGTGGACTATAGTCTGCGAGGTCACTCTGATTCGACCTTGTAGCGTATCGAATCACCCCTGCCCGAGTTTGGTTAAAATTCGTTCCAAAATTTTTACCGTGTTTCCGATCATGGACACCCACACACACCCACACCTACACAAGGTCACTGACACACACACACACACACAAACACACACACACACGTATTGTACACACACACACACGTATTGTACACACACACACACGTATTGTACACATACACACACGTATTGTACACCTACACACACCTACACTTTCAAAGGCCTATACACACACACGGGCACACGCACACAGTTAGTTTCCCACGCTTTCACACGCTCACCTGCTCACAATCGCATGCACCCACACACGTATATAGTTACATTACACAAGCACAACCTTGTAACGTGACTAGAGTTGCGAGTGTCAGTAAATGAGACTGCATACATCAACCTGTCCATCACCCTCCCTTCCCTACCTGTTTACATGCCTGTCTGTCTCCTTGCCTCACTTCCTCATACCTGCCTGCCTGCCAAACTGCCTGCCTGCCCACCCACCCGCTAACCTGCCCGCCTTCCCTCCCACCTGCTTTGTTTGTATGTGTGCTTGCTATCCTGCCTGTCCTACTGTTTGCTTGCATTTTGTTTGTTTTCCTACCCGTCTGTCTAGCTTACATACACTCCCTGTTCTCTCTCCAAGTCTGTCTGTCTCCCCCCTTCCTTTCTTCTATACTTCCTTGCCTATAGTCTTCAGCCTGGCTACCTCTCAAACAACCAACCTCTGTCTGCCTGCCCTCATGCATGCCTGCCTTCCTGCTTGCTTGCATGTGTTGTGTAAGGTAGAAAGTGGTTTGTCACGAACAGCGTCACTGGCCGTCACACTTCACTCTCTACATCACTCACTATACCTTCGGCGCCTTCGTCTGTCTGCATCATCGCTTCTATATTTTCCTACAGGAAGGAGAAGACCACCGGTTCACGTATAGCCTAAACACACACGCAGGCCTCCTGGTTCATCGACATTCACTTCCCTTTGTATAGTATAATGCTGAAGTATATAGTCTATGGGTGTGTATATATATCTTAATTAAGGGGAGGAGGGTACGGTATAGTTTTGGCATTTTAGGAGACAATAATAATAATTCCTCCAAAGTATTCCCAGCAACAGGGGACACCATTATTTTTGTTAATTTGGTTCTGTTTCCTGGCATACTTTTGGAGGAATCAAGGCACTCTAATGTTGTGGTACCAAAAGTATATTCACCTCACGCACAGCAGACGCAGATGATGATGTTGTTTTGCCTGTGTCTGAAATTAAAGGGAATGGTTGTACCCCGACCGTGACGCTCATCTCGTCATCAGTAACGAGTTCTTTGTGGTTCACGGCCTCCTTCCTAAATATTTGTACCCTTGTTTACCTCTCACCACATCCTGCATTTCTGTCTCCTTTAATCCCTCTCTTACATCCTCCCACTCCCATCCTCCCACTCCCATTCTTCCTCTCCCATTCTTCCTCTCCCATTCTTCCTCTCCCATTCTTCCTCTCTCCCTTCCTCTTTTTATCCCCTCCTCTCTCTCTCTCCCATCTTCCCAATGTATTTACCTTCCCTGCTCACTTCCCTCTACGTTTCCACCTCCCTAGTTTCTACCAGTTCCCTTCTCCCTTTCTTCCCCTCAATTCTCTCGTTTCTTCCCCTCATTTCTTGCGTCTCTTCTATCCCCAATACACTCCCCTTCACCCCCCCCCCACTCCTCATTTCATCCTCCACCTCCCTCCCTTCTCCCCTTACACTCAAAACCAGCGTTCCAGGCCAGCACACCTTGCACTCGAGTTGTGTGTGTGTGTGTGTGTGTGTGCAACTGTCTCGTGGCTAGTATCCGAAACCCCCTCCCCCCCCACTCCACCTCCACAGCCACCAACTTCCTCACTCCTCCACACTTGTCCACTCTTCTGTACTCCACTCTACTCCAATTTACTTTCCACTCACGCCTCTCCTCACACTCCACTCTCTCCTCACACTCCACTCACTGTACTCCTCTCACTCTACTCATCCACTCCTCTCACTCCTCTCCTTGCCACTCTTTCATACTCCCCGTCACTCATTGCTACTCCACTTTTCTCCACTGCATACCACCACACCACTTCACTCCTTTTACTGTTCATTCTCTCCTCTCATGCGACCGTCCGTCCCCCTTCCCGCTTTCCGCATCCTTCACTCACTCACGCACGTTCTCTCCCTCCCTCCCTCCCTCTCTGTCACTCTCACTCCATCACTCTCACTCTCCTTCCCTCTATCCCCCTCAGTCACTCTTTCTGTTTCCGTCACTTACACTCCCTCTCTCCCCCTCTCAGTCCATTTTCCCCCCTCCTTCCCTCTCTCCCGTCACTCCCACTCACTCCCTCCCTCTGTCACTCTCACTCTCGCTGTAACAATGGTAGAATCTTGCCTGGTACGGTAATTTGACAAGTTGTACACATCCCCAAACCTTTGTAGTATATCGCCATGGGCCTTCACACACAACACTAATAACAAATAATATACTGTATAATACCTACTCTTATCTTTTCCATGGCAACGTTTCCTTTCGTGTTTATTTGTTTTTGTTTTTTTCTCTATTTTCTTTTTCTTTTTTTCTTTTTTTTGTTTCTCATAATTTTTCTCACTTTTTTTCTCTTTTCACGAGTGGTACACATGTTTTTTCTTACAGGTACACCATTATTTACCAATTGAGTTTACTAGAATATAAATATATGCTTTAATTCATTAGTTTTACCCATTATAATTTCACCATTCTTTTACCGTCTGAGATTACCAAAAAAAAAATATATATATTGTAAACAGTGTGTATAATATTATATGAATGAGTGAGGAGGGAAGTGGTGTCCCTCAGAGCGGCTCCACCCACTATAAAGCCTGACAATGGCAGGGTGGAGTACCAAAACATTCACTGCCCTTCCTCCTCTATACTCCTCCTCCTCCTCCTCCTCCTCCTCCTCCTCCTCCTCCTCCTCCTCCTCCTCCTCCTCCTCCTCCTCCTCCTCCTCCTCCTCCTCCTCCTCCTCCTCCTCCTCCTCCTCCTCCTCCTCCTCCTCCTCCTCCTACTCCTCCTCCTACTCCTCCTCCTCCTCCTCCTCCTCCTACTCCTCCTCCTCCTACTCCTCCTCCTCCTACTCCTCCTCCTCCTCCTACTCCTACTCCTCCTCCTCCTACTCCTCCTACTCCTCCTCCTCCTACTCCTCCTACTCCTACTCCTCCTACTCCTCCTCCTCCTCCTCCTCCTCCTCCTCCTCCTCCTCCTCCTCCTCCTCCTCCTCCTCCTCCTCCTCCTCCTACTCCTCCTACTCCTCCTCCTCCTACTCCTCCTCCTCCTACTCCTACTCCTACTCCTCCTACTCCTACTCCTCCTACTCCTACTCCTACTCCTCCTACTCCTCCTCCTCCTACTACTCCTCCTACTCCTCCTCCTCCTACTCCTCCTCCTCCTACTCCTCCTCCTCCTACTCCTCCTCCTCCTACTCCTCCTCCTCCTACTCCTCCTCCTACTCCTACTCCTTTTCCTCCTCCTCCTACTCCTCTTTTATACTCATTTTCTTCCACCTCGTCCTGAAATATTCACTTCATTTCCTCATCATTCAAATCCAACACCATTCACTATCACTTCTCATTCTTTTTTTTTTCCTCTTTCACCCTCTTCATCCTCCTCCAGTCTCTTTCCCTCTCCTTTCCTCTCCTTTCCATCCTCCTCCACCTCCTCCTCGTATCTCTTACCCATCCTCCTAACTTCTTTTCCTCATCCTCCTACTTCTCTTCTTTATCCTTCTCAATTTCCTTCCCCTTCCCTCCCTCCCTCCTTCCCATCCACCTCCTCCTACACACTAGATCCATTTTTTTCATTGCATCAGGGAAGGGGAGGATCCCGGAACCTGGTACACACACACACACACACACACACACACACACACACACACACTGCTGTACAATGATCACCTGGGGGGGGGGCGGAATAATGGTAACTGTTTTCCATCTCTGACCAGGATAAGTAGTGAATCATTTCCCCCCCTCCCCTTATAATTTGTCCATAAACTCATTGCTGATAGAGGTTTTCGAACAAGTCAATTAAATAATGTCACTATATTTATATTTTTGTAATAGTCAACTCCAGGAGGATCGGTAAGAGAAACAGTTGTTGTAAAATATTATGTAAGGGCAGCATCATTCAGTCTCATGTATACCTTTGTGTGTGTGTGTGTGTGGTATCATGGGTACTAGTTTAATGGGTTTGTGTTAGGGTAGTTGTAGTTTAATGGGTTTGTGTGTGTAGGTGTACTGTATCTAATAATGCGTGAATATTGAGATACGCTTGTATGTAAAGGGGTTCTTGTGTGTTTGTGTGTGTGTGTGTAGGTGTAGGTGTATCTATAATGCGTGAATATTGATGTAGGAGTGTGTGTGTGTGTGTGTGTGCGTATAAGGCAGCCTACACAGCGTGGGTGGGCCAACAGATGGACTCATAGGAGGAGGAGGAGGATGTGAAGGCCGCGGTCAGTCAGTCAGTCAGTCGGTCGGTTCTCTCAGTGCCAGAACAAGTTAACTCATTTCACGCCCCTTACCAATAAACGATCAGCTCAGTGGGTGTCGAGGTGTGTACCACATTTTTCAACGTTATCAGTGAATATTTGTTATTAGTTCAGTGCTGTGGTGTCGTGGTTTTATTGATTGCATCATATTGCAATCTGGACATATGTAATATACTCAGTAACTTTTTCAAGCCCAGGTAGGTTAACTCACATGCAAAAATGATCCTCAAATTTATAAGAATTTTGAAAACTGGCAAGGAATCACAAGTTTTTTAAATCGCCATAGAGAAAGTTTTCCCTTAACTCGTATCATCTGTAACAGAAATGTGTACCACTGTAGAGGTTAATGTGTACTACTACCACAGGATGTTAACATTACCATTCATTCACACGTGCAGACCTTGAGAGAGTCGGGTCTGATGTATGGCTATTTATCGACGAATCTCCATAGAGCAGAAGTTGTTGATGGGTCGTATAAGCCAAGTTGTTGTTGTTGTTGTGGAGGCCATAACATTAGCATCACAAACCTCCTATTTGGTGTTGAGGTGGACCCTGTTTACCAAGGTGTTTAGGAGCTGTCTGTATGTCAATTTACCACCACAACAAAAATATAAATACAATGCAGGTTCTAAAGATTCTGTCTGTCTGTTTACATCCACCACAGGTCCTAAAGATTAAGAGCCGTCTGTCTCTGTCTGTCTGTCTGTCTGTCTGTCTGTCTGTCTGTCTGTCTGTCTGTCTGTCTGTCTGTCTGTCTGTCTGTCTGTCTGTCTGTCTGTCTGTCTGTCTGTCTGTCTGTCTGTCTGTCTGTCTGTCTGTCTGTACCACAACCACTGACAAATACAATGCAGGTCCTAAAAATATATTATGGAGTCGTCCGTCCTTCCCTTCAGTAATTGGTTCCATATTTTTGAGGAAAGTGACAAGTATATATATATATATACATCACCAGAGGTTAGTTTTGTATGTACACACTTTAAAGGGAGATAATTGTGTTTTTGTTTTTCCTTTGCTACACCTTTGAGACATCTGGTATATATACTTTCTTTTTATTTTCATTTTTTATGCACTTTTTTTCCTTTTATTTCATTTGCTATATATTTTGTTTAATTTTATTCGTTGTCATTCATTCTTTGTACTTATTTGTATAGTCCTGCGACAGGGAGGGAGGGAGTGAGGGACCCGTGGTGGCAGTAAACAAACACACACACACACACACAGACACACAGATACACACACACACACACACACACACACACACACACACACACACACACACACACACACACAAACACACACAGTCCCACAACATATCACCAAACCCATAATATGACTCCTCCACATTTTCTGAGGGCCATGCACCAGGGCTTGTAAATGGGTGATCTGGTAAAAGCAGCACCATTACTCCCCATTACTCCCCATTACCAGTGAGTTAGGGGGACTTCTCACCTCCCATCAGCCCAGTAAAGGCGTCGTCGTCGTCGTCGTTGTTGTCTCGGAACCTTACTACCGAGGAGAGGGATTTTATTTTATTACAGGGTATTATTTATTTTTATTGCTTACTTACTTACAGGATATTACTTTATTACTTACTTAAATGACATTACTTTATTACTTACTTACAGGACATTACACTATTACTTACTTAGCCTACTTACAGGACATTACTTTATTACTTACCGTACTTACTTACAGGACATTCCTTTATTACTTACTAACTTACTGTGGGATGGATTAACATTTTATTACTGGATTACATTTTATTACGCCATTCCTTTGATCCCCTGTATGGTGTTTCGTGGCTTGAAGGTACCTGGACTCTTAATCCTTCCTGCCCTGTGTGTGTGTGAGAGAGAGAGAGAGAGAGAGAGAGAGAGAGAGAGAGAGAGAGAGAGAGAGAGAGAGAGAGAGGGAGAGAGAGAGGGAGAGAGAGAGTGAGAGTGAGTTAACCAATGTATTTACCTTTTCAACGCAACCCTATCATTACTGTATTGAAGGCACTCTATGTATCTCTTTTCCCTGTATCCTACTGTACATAATTATAAGTTGAGTAGGCCTTCTATATATCACCACTGTATTAAAAGATTCTTAGGCCTAGTATCCGGGTTTTAGAAATGGATGGACGAGAGAAAATTTAACACCAGACTTTACCAATCTTGTCAAACAAAAATATAATAACTAAATAGAACAAATGCAAATAGAAAATAATATGCTAAGGTCCTCATCTACTATTTTCCCTCATTCTATCTTTCTTCTATAAAAAAAAAAACGTCAAAATTGTCCATATTATCTCTCTCTTTTGTGTGATCTTTAGCGTTACGGTATATCAACAAAATTCACCGACCCGTTCTTTTACAGCGTTACATTAATTAGCGTCAGTGATGATGGCGTTGATGGTGTGTGAGTGTGAAGGGGAATAAAAGCAATTGGGAGAGATTAGGGAAATTGGTTGTAAAATGTGGTTGTGGTTGAGGTTATTGGTTTATTAATTATTTTCCCTCCTGTACACCTCTCCTTCTTCACTATCACCACCACTATCACCATCACTATCACCTTCTCTTTCACCATCATCACTATCACCACTACTATTATGCAATTTATTACTTTCTCTCTTGTACACCTCTCCTTCACTATCATCACTATTCCTCCATCACTATCACCACCATTAGTATACTGTTTATTACTTTCCCTCCTGTACACCTTTATTTTCACCATCACCACCATCATTATTATACTGTTTATTACTTCATCACATCACTTCTTCATCACCACAACCACTACCGGTAAATAGTAGGCTACATTCACTCATCACCACAACTATTACCCACCCTCTTCACCACCAACACTTTCCATCACCTACCACTACCACAACCACCACCAACAACAACAACCACCACCACCACCAACAACAACCACCATCACCGCCATTCACAATTAGCCTCCCTCTACCACCAACACTTTCCATCACCACCCACAATCATCCTTCCCTACCCTCCCTCTCCACCACCACTAACATCCCTATCACTCCATTACCCTCCTTCACCACCCACCATCACCCACCCCTCCCCCTCCCCTCCCAACCCCACCCCCACTCCAATCACTAACACCCCTATCACTCCTATCCTTCCATTACTCCCACATCCATCACAGTAATTCTTAACATCACCTCAACTCACCAACCCAAATGATGGCCCTCTGGGGGTGACTTATCAAACCCACAGGCCGGAATTGTACTGTACCTGTGTCTCTCTTATCCGGAAACGTGTCCACCAATATCCGCTTCAGTATACTCACGGCTTCAGGGTAGGAAGGGCATACCGACTAACCGGGAGAAAATAATCAGTGTCTCATAGGACCCTCTTGCTTGTAGTAGAAATGTATACAAAATCTATATCGACGAGACCTTTAAAGATCCATTAGCTATAGGGTTTGAGAGCAGAAGAGGCATAAAAGCCCTTTTTTTAGCCTTATTTTTTTGTGGGTAGATACGCCACTGTTGTTCGGAAAAAAGGCACTATAATTTGTGATGCGTAGTGAGGTGATTGTGTGTGTTATTGTGGTGATGGTTGTGGTGGTGGTGGTTGTTGTGGTGATGGTGGTATGGCATGTATAGGTGGGTGTAGTGGTGGTGGTGATGGTGGTGGTGGTGGAGAGGAAGATCAGTTCAATAGAGATGGAGGTTGTGATGGTGATGAAGGGAGGAGAGTAGCCAATAGTAGGATGTAGTGGTGGAGGGAACAAATAGAAAGTTGAACTAGTGATGGTAGTGGCGAGGCAGGGTATTGGTGAGGAGGAGGAAGAGGAAGAAGAGAAGGATGAGGATAGAGAGATGGAGGAGGAAGAGTGAAATAGGAGGAGAAGGAGGAGGAGGAGGAGGAGGAAGAGGAGTGGAATGGAGGAAAGGAACTACAAATGGAGGGTATGGGATGATTTGCGTTGAAGGGGAGAAAAGGATAGACAGAAGAATAACGATGGAGAGAAGATAAAAATGATTAAAAAATGAGAGAAGGGAGGAGGTGATCTGAGGGTCAAAGAGAAGATAGTTACCGGTACTGTGAGAGTGAAGGGGGAAGAGAGGAAATACATTATGAGGAGGAGGAGGAGGAGAGGAAGGTATGAGATAAAAAAAAATAAGCCTCGTCAGTCAGTCACTCACTCACACACTCACACGTTCACTGTAGCCTCCTCATATTACCTCGCTCATTATGGGAACTTTCTGGAGTGAAGGGGTCTCCTGTTGACAGCCTCATATAGGTTATCTCTGGGGGACACACACTGCTTTATGTGTACGATATCCTTCTGCCTACGTTTCTTTCTGTCTCATCCTAACTATCTTTCTTACAGTTTAACGTATGAGTGGTTGTGCATGTCGCTTTTATCATCCAACTCAATGCAACATAACACACACACACACACACACACACACACACACACACACACACACACAGTGGTGTGTGTCAAAAACATACATTGAGTTTTAAAATACGGGACATTAGGAGCTTAACTCAATCCTGTAAAGATACAAATAGGTAAGAACACACACACACACACATATTAGTGATTCCACCCCAGCGACAAATGACTCTTAGGATCCCGCCTTCACACACACACACACACACATACACATACACACACATACACACGTAGACATGAGCACGTTCCTACATTCCTATTTGTGACCCTCGGCCAGACAGGTGCTGCTGCTTGGTGGCGCCAGGGAAGCACAGACCACCTGTATCCACCTCCCTACACACACACACACACAGGTACACACACACACACACACATACGTTTGCACACGCACATATACACACAGGCTTATATACACACACACACACACACACACCTGGGAAGCTCGCATCAAAATTCACACAAATACCTGGGTAGTGTATATGGAATTATTATAGCCCAGCCTCTTCACAATTCACACACACACTTTTATTCTATTTTTATGTACCGTATATATTTACTTTTTTTTGTTACCGTATATATTTACTTTTTTTTTTTTACCGTATATAATATTTACTTTTTTTTTTTTGGACCTGAATGAATTAGGCCACGCCCTTTGTTGCTTATTTAAAGGTTCATTCATTCATAATATTGGTACAGCCCTTTTGATTCGAGGTATTTCCCAGGTGTCTGCATAAGTGAGGTCGTTCTGTGTTCGTAAACATAATTAGCCTAGTGAGTATATGGTATTTATTATGTTGGTGTTGGTAGTCGTATGAAAAATATATTATAGGGCCATTGAATATTAAGGTCCTGTGATATCGATTTGTTGTGTGTGTGTGTGTGTGTGTGTGTGTGTGTGTGTGTGTGTGTGTGTGTGTTTATAGAAAAGAAAATAATTTAGCCTAACAAGTTTGTGTTTTTATTTATTTATGTTGTATTTGGTGTGTGAAAATATTTTAGTCATGTGTGTGAGCTTCTTCCAGCCAACCTGTGTGTTTGTGTGTGTGTGTGTGTGTGTGTACTGTACCTTCTCTTTTTGTGTTCGCCAATGTACACACGGATGTTATGTTTAATTTAAAGTTTCTCTTGCTCTTTTCTCGACTTTTTACCTCTTTCTCTTCCCTCATACACACACACACACCTTACCTCGTCGCTCTTTTTTTGCCCTCACCCTCTTTCCATGTTTTCTCGACTTTTTCTCTTTTCTCTTTCCTCACACACACACCTTTCCTCATCGTTCTTTTTGTCCTCCTTCCTCTCTTCTTGTTCGTTCATTCCTCTTTTGCTCACCTTTCTTCGTTTTCTCCCTCTTCTTTCATCACTTATATTCTCCTCCTCTCTGTGCCCTCGCAAAGAATTCTTTCTCCCTCAGTTTCTTTACTTCTTTTTTTCCCCTCTCTCTGTTCATCTTCCTTACATATTCACCCTCCCTCTCCCTCCTTACCTCTCTCCCTCCCTACCTACCTAACTCTTTCTCTCCCTCCCTCCCTCTCCCCCTCCCTCCCTCCCTACCTCTCCCCCTCCCTCCCTCCCTACCTACCTCTCCACGGCCCTCTCCCTCCCTCTCACCCTCTCCCTCCCTACCTCTCACCCTCTCCTTCCCTCTGCCTCTCGACTCAGCAGCAGGTCCCGGACAGTCACCTTGAGGTAGACTTGGTATGCTACACGTGGCCTTGGTGGAATGTTGCAGGGGCAGAGGTTGTTGAGCTGGAGGGTGTGGCAGGGGACAGGGGAAGGAAGGGGTATTATGTATGTAGGGGGCAGGGGAAGGAAGGGAGAAATGGGTATTATGTATGTAGGGGGAAGGGGTAGTTGTGCTGAAGGATATGGCAGGGGGCATACAGGGAAAGGAAGGGGTATAATGTATGTAGGGGGCAGGGAAAGAAAAGGGTATTAAGTAGGGGATAGAGGTAGTGAGCAAGGAAAGGGATCTAAGGTGGATCTAGTGAAGTACTGTTGTATGGGAAGGTAATAAAAAGGACGTGTGTATAAGGAAGAAGAATGGGTTTGTAGGGGGTGTGAATCAGGAAATGAAATGGATATTATTAAGTAAGGGCAGTGATAGGGGCCAAGGAGGGGGATATATATAGGGAAGGGAGGGGTAAAGTCCTAAGGAAGTATTGTAGCAGGGAATAAGTTGGTTGTGTTTAGGGAAAGAGACAGGGTTGAGTTGTAGGGTGTGGTAGGGAGCAAGGATAGGGATATTAAGTACGGGGTAAACAATGGGTAAATGAAGAACAGGGGGCATGGGGACAAGAGACAGAGTGGTGTGTGTGTGTAAGAGAGAGAGAGAGAGAGAGAGAGAGAGAGAGAGAGAGAGAGAGAGAGAGAGTGAGTTGAAGAGTATAACTGAGAAGAGATGCATGGAGAGGATAATGAGACAGTAGTGTAGTGTACAGGTTGGGTTGGGATGGGAAGCGGTGGAATGGGATGAGAGAAGGCCCCAGGGAAGGAGTGAATGTGAAGGAGGTAAGTAATCTTGACGGTGCGATACTTGGGGTCCAGAAGTAGGAGGAAGAGAAGGAAGAGGTGGTAGAAGGAGAAGAGGAAGAGAAGGTGGAATTTACATTTTCCTTAAGTACCATCTGTCTTAATATAATTTTGCTTCGTTAAAAAATCTCTTTCCTCCCTTTCCCTACCATCCTTTCTGTTGTATCCTTCATTTTGTCTCCTTTTTCACTCCTTTGTCTTAATCCTACTTCCTTCATTCCACTCCCTTTCTTTCGTTCCTTCTTTCCTCTCCATCTTACCTTCATTATTTTTGTCTCCCTTCTCACTCCTTTGTCTTCTCCCTCCCTTTCTTCCTTCCTCCTCGTCTTCCTGTCCCCCCTCACCCCCCTTACCCCCTTTCACCCCCCCCCCCCTCACCACCATGCCACTCCCGCACACCTGGACAACCAAAGTACAACGAGTGCATGGCAAGGAGGGCGGGACCGTGCGTGTGTGTGTGTGTGTGTGTGTGTGTGTGTGTGTGTGTGTGTGTGTGTGTGTGAGAGAGAGTGTGTGAGTGTGTGAGTGTGTGCGTGCGTGTGTGTGTGAGAGAGAGAGAGAGAGAGATACGGTGTGTGTATTTGAGTACGAGTATGTGTGTTAGTGTTAGAGTATGTGTGTTAATATTACTATGTGTTTTAGTGCTAGGTTGTGTTTGTTAGAGTATGTGTGTGTGTGTGTGTGGTGAATACGTGCCACTACACAGATGCCTTGCTTGCCTGCTCGCGTGCTTGCTTGCCAGATGAGAGTACCGAAGGAGGTGTTTAAGAGGGAATGGTTGTCGTCAGCCTGGCACACGTGAGAGAGAGAAAGAGAAAGAGAAAGAGAAAGAGAGAGAGAAAGAGAAAGAGAAAGAGAGAGAGAAAGAGTCCATATACAGTATACATTTTTATTAACAATATTTTCGCCTGGTTTGTTTTTATTTTGATGTGGCAATACTGTGCAAAATACACCACAATAATGACAAAAACAACACGACCTTTGCAGATAGGTGACTAAACATTACTATAAATATGATGACTAATAGTTTAAATGTAAAAGACAGATAACCACAAACGACTTTTTAGACTAGAGGAAGGGAAAGCAAACTGTACCCCTTTCATCCCCCCCCCCCCCACTTCCCCCCCCACTTCCATCTACCCCCCCTTCCATCCACCCCCCCTTGCATCCCCTCCTTTCCATCTTCCACCCATTCCATCTACCCCCCCTTCCATCCACCCCTCACCCACTTCCCCACTCCTTCCATCTCCCCTCTCCTCCACCCACCCCTCACTGCAAGACAAATATCGTATATCCTTCTAACCATTTTTATCTTTAGGTGCGGGTTGGTAACACAACACTTCAGGGTCACCCACTTCAGGTTCCACACACACACACACACACACACACACACACACACACACACACACACACACACACACACACACACACACACACACACACACACACACACTACCCATACACTCCTTTCTATGATGATGCCAGATGTATTGTTGTAGATGCATGTATTGTATGTATGGATGTTAGGGACATTTGTATGGATGTATGAATGTATAGGGATGGTTGAATTAATGTATTGTGGATGCATGTGTGTATGAATGTGTGATGGAATGTAAAATGGGTGGTTGAATTAATGTATTGTGGATGCATGTATATATGTATGTGTTAGGGACGTTTGTATGGATGTGTGATGGATGGATATATAAATGTAATAATATGAATGGTTGAATGTATGTAAAATGGATGTATTTATTAATGATTTAGGATGTTTGCATGGATGTATTATTGATATGTGTATTGTATGATAAATTCTGTTCACCTCAAGAAATATTTGTATTATATTACATTAC